>JAKWIY010000198.1:0-42430 GCA_027704805.1 Solanum corneliomulleri
GGTCCCGGACTGAGAGACAGCGGGTGTGTATCATTAGGTCAGACATGCATCATTATACTTGACATTGCATTCCATTGCATTGCACATACTTATTATTAGTGAACTTGATATCGTGTTTTGCTGATTTTATGATTGCCTCTTGTGGAAGTTGTGATAGATGAAATTGAGCTTGTTATTGCGGATAGTAATTCGTTTAAGTATTATTGTTAGGATATTAATTTGTTAAAGTGTTGTTGTGAGGATATGTAATTTGTCTAAGTGTTGTTTTTGAGCTACGTGCTATGTTAACTCTGAGCTCTTATGTTGGGTAGATTTTAATGCAGGTGTTGTAGTTGTGGAGGTTCGGTTGGGGGTGGTAGGAGTACTCATATTTCATCCACTTAGCTTGTGTTTAGAGGTTTACTTGCTGAGTACCGTGTGGTTTGGTACTCACCCCTTGCTTCTACAATTTTTTTTTGTAGGTTATGAGCCTGGATTTTTGTTGTACTTGTCATTCTCTTCTTTTCACTGGCTTCTTGGAGATTTGTGAGGTAGCTGTTTCTATCTCAGCAAACTTTCTTCTTCTTTATTATGATTTTGTTCTATTCTAGAAACAAGTTCATTTGAGACTTGAGTTATCATTTGAATCAATTGCAATATTTTAGAGGCTTGTACACGTGACTACCAGGTTTTTTTTTATTAAGTTACTCATAATTTATTTCCACACTTATTGTAATTATTGAGTTTTAGGCTGACTTGTCTTGGTGGGATAAGACGAGTAGCGTCACGTCCATTTTTGGGTCGTGACACACTGCAATACAAAATCTGATGTTTTCTTCTTACGACCTATGGTGCTCGTTCGTTAAGAGATAACGTGTGATCTATTAAGTTACAATATTGAAAAACTAAAATTAATTTTCTGCTTACATTTTCTGAGACAAAGAATTTAAATCCAACACAGAAAAGATAACTACCCCTAGAAACTAGGACATTATCTCGTAACATAACTAGAACGAAAATTCTTCTATTATAGGAAAATAAATACTACTAAATGTTGTAACTATTGATTACTACTAAAAGGAAATAACTAATGCGAAATGTTATGACTGTTGTTTGATGCTAAAAGAATATAACTAATGTTGTAACTATTGGATGACTAAAGACTGATAACATTACTCTCCTCCTTCAAATTGCGCTTTTCTTCAAGCGCTAAGTGCAGAATTTAGCTAGCGTTTCTGCATATATATTAAAATTTATTTGGCAAATATTATTTGGATGAAAATTTGGGTGAAATTTCACCATATGTTTGGCCATAGAATTTGGGAAACATATTTCATTTTTAAAAAAATATGATATATACCCATAATTTTTTAAAACTTTAAAAACTAACCATAAATTTGTATTACATAGCAAAATAGAAATCTCGATTTTTCAATTTTCTCAAAAGTCATTCCTAACTTCTATTAATCGTGGACCACTGATGGCATAACCTTTAAATCCATACAGTATCACATCATCATGCAAGACACTTATAAGGATTGTTGTTTCTTCATCAGTACATTTATCAGCCGCTGAACCACGTGATTTATTAAATTTTTAACGTTTCTACAATAAAACATCAATATGACAACACATCATATGCATAACTTAATTTTATTAGAGTGCAGAAAATCTGAAAGCATGTCTTTACTAAAAAAGAAAGACGTACGAACATGATTTAAGTATATTACCTTGTTAAACGGAAAAGGTGAAGTCATAGAGTCTCGTCGAAAATATCAAAACCAGCTTCAGAAATAATGGGCGTTTACAAAACTAAACAAAACCCCAAAAAAAAGTGTTGCGCTAGTCTAATGAAAAAATAAAACACAAGGAGAAAAGATTCCGATCATTCGTAATTCGTATACATAGACAAGAGAAAATATTCACACAAATCAATTAAATCAAGTTCAATCTAAAAAAAAATCACTGTAAGAAAAAATATGTATATTTTTACAAATTACCTTCAATTGTTTCTCTAAAGAGGACTGCCACAGAGTTTACTATGGTTGTTCAACCAACTTTTGGATATAAAAGTCCTTGTACCTATATGCTCTATATAAAAGGAATGTGTATTAATTGAGTTAGTTGACAGATGTCTCGCTAATTTAATGGGGTTGGTATCAATAAATAGATTATTTTTGTAAAATATATAATTGGCTGTAAAAGTTGAATATCTAAAACATTCCAAATAATGAAATTTGACCCAAAAAATAATTCTTGGATCGATTGTTTTGTATTGAAAGAAACAACAAAAAGGTTGGTTCTTCGAATCGTTTCACTTTAGTAAAAAACAAGAAAGTCGTTATTCAGAGATGATATTAAAGACTCCCTTTATTAGGAGGAAATTGAGTAAATGTCAAAATCCAATGAAAACAACCTCCCACAAATATTATTGAAGAGACATTTGATAATGACTGTATTAAAGAAGAAGGTAAATGTTTCCAATTCATGGGTAAAGACTTCACTAGAAGCAGAACTTGTATAGGGACTGATAGAAACGGTAGAGTAAGAAGAGAGAGTGAGATTGTCACGACCCAAAACCGAGCCGCGACTGGCACCCACACTTACCCTCCTGTGTGAGCGAACCAACCAATCTAACCCTTAACATTTCAATATATACCAACAGAAAGTAATGCGGAAGACTTAAACTCATAAATAAAACCAATTCAATAACTATTAAAATTCAACATCTATTATTCCCCAAAATCTTGAAGTCATCATCACAAGAACATCTATGATCAAATTGCTATACTAAGAGTTTTCTAAAAAGCTAAAACAAGTAAAAGCTAGTCCATGCTGGAACTTCAAGGCAACAAGACATGAAGAAGAAGATCCAGTCCAAGCTAGAAGCATTAGCTCACCCTGAAGATCCGGTGTGACGAGACTGGATAGAATTTCGGTTGAGTTGAAGACGACAGCACGTTTGCTACACTCCACAAATAACAAGAAGAAAACATAAAAGTAGGGGTCAGTACAAAACACGGGTACTGAGTAGATATCATCGGCCAACTCAAAATAGAAAACAGTATATATCAAGTAATATCATAAATCAACTACAATACTCAACATATAGCAACAACAAGTACTATATCATTAATAATTACCGTCAAGTTCACACATGAGGACTCAAGCCTCAATACCATACTCATTTGGGGATTAGATTCATTAGATTGAGTATATTAGCATCTTTCAAAATTCATTATCCATATTCCTCTTGTGTCGGTATGTGATACTCCGCTCCCCAAATCTACGTGTCGGTTCGTGACACCCGATCCCCTAAATCTACGTGTCGGTTCGTGACACCTGATCCCCTAAATCTACGTGTCGGTTCGTGACACCCGATCCCCTAAATATACGTGTCGGTTCATGACACCCGGTCCCCCTAATACTACGTGTCGGTCGTGACACCCGATCCCTTAATTCTATGTGTCGGAACGTGACACTCCGATCCCCTAATCTCATTAAGTTCGTTCATCAAGCCTCCCTTATACCAAGGCATTATCATTCTCATTACTTTAGTTTATCAAGCCTTCTCTCATACCAAGGCATTACCATTAACAAAGAGATTAGGGTTTGCAAGATTTGGGATTCAATAACTTCATCATGCTTATATAATCACAATTATATAATCATATTCATGCAAGCATACAATTAAGCACATAACAGGGTTTACAATACTATCAATACATATCATTCGCTATAAGAGTTTACTACGAATATCATAAATAACCATAACGTACCTCCACCGAAGACTAGTGATCAAGCAAGAATTTTCCCAAAGCCTGTGTTTTCCTCTTCGTTTCTCCTCTCTCGCTCTTTGTTCTTTCTATTTTCTTTCTTCAAACCCTCTTTCTCTTACCCTAATTAGCATATAATTATGAATAAAAGATGGCAATAATAACCCACTAATTAACTTAAGGTTACCTCTTTTAACCCCCAAGTAATTAGACTTATTAACATTAACCCACTAACTTAATAATTAAGGCAAGAATAGTCCAAAACGTCCCTTAAAAACATAACCAGAAATCCGACCCAGACTGGGATTACGCAACCTGTGACGGCCCGTCGTGCCTGCGACGGTCCGTCCTGCAGGTCGTCGCAAAGTTCAGAGACAAAATTTCTACTAAAGAATCTGTGACGGTCCGTCATGCCTGTGACGGTCCGTCATGCCTGTGACGGTCCGTCCTGCCATTCCGTCACGAAGTTCAGAGAGTCGATTTCAGTACCCAATTTCATATTTTCTAAGTGTTTTGAAACGAGACCCTGCGACGGTCCGTCGTGCCCATGACGGTCTGTCGTGGGGTCCGTCGTCTCAGCCAGTTTTCCAGAAATAAAATCTGCTGCTCAAAACGACTAAACAGGTCGTTACAGAGATGGACAAGATATAGGTTGTACTGTATCTCAGCATAGTGTAGATGTTGAAGATTTTTGAGCAACCTTTCTCCTTCTCTATATATTTTAGCTAGTCATTTTCCATTGAGACATCTTGTTGTGTTTTGGCTAATTGGACTTGCATTTGTGCACACTAGACATTGTTGTACTCATAATATTTAGGCTATGGAATTGGTTCGCTTTTACATAATTCAAATTAGCAACGAATTTTCGTCATTCATCTTTCTTAAATTGTTCATAGACAGACTTTCTTAAATCTCTAAAGAATCCCTCAAAAGGTCCGTACCCCAAGGTCTAACCTCAAATGCATCAAACCAACCAATGGGAGACCTACATCTCCTCCCATACAATGCTTCGAATGGGGCCATATCAATGCTTGAGTGATAGCTATTGTTGTACGAAAATTCTGCTAAGGGTAAGAAGTTATCCCAATGACCACCAAATTCTATCACACATGCACGAAGCATATCCTCCAACACTTGAATCGTTCGCTCAGACTGACCATCAGTCTGAGGGTGAAATGCGGTACTAAGGTCCAACCTAGTACGCGATTCCGCATGCAATGTTTTCCAAAACTTAGAAGTAAACTGCGTACCTCTATCTGATATAATGGAGAGTGGAACCCCATGCAACCGAACAATTTCTGAGATATAGATTTTGGCTAACTTTTCTGCATTGTAAGTCACCTTAATCGGAATGAAATGAGCAGACTTAGTTAACCTATCAACCATCACCCAAATAGAGTCATACTTACCCATTGTCTTGGGAAGACCAACCACGAAGTCCATTGCTATTCTCTCCCACTTCCATTCAGGAATGGGCATCTCTGAAGTGTTCCTCTGGGCCTCTGGTGTTCATACTTTACTTGTTGATAGTTTGGACATTTGGCAATAAAATCAACAATATCACGCTTCATTCTAATCCACCAAAAGTGTTGCTTTAGGTCACGGTACATCTTGGTTGCATCAGGATGTATGGAATACCTTGAACTATGAGCCTCTATTAGAATAGTGTTTATCAAATCATCGACGCGGGGTACACATACCCTTCCCTTAATCCTTACAACACCTCCTCATCGATTGTTGCTTCTTTAGCCTCTCCTTGCAACACTTTATCTCGGATCCGGATCAGTTTCTCATCATTAAACTGCTTTCCCTTAATCTTGTCAAGGAAGAAAGATCTTGCCTCCATACAAGCTAACAATTCTCCCTTCTCATTTACTTCTAACCTCATAAGGTCATTAGCCAGAATCTGAACCTCTCTAGCCAATGGGCGTCTAGAAACTTGCAAGTGAGCTAGACTTCCCATGCTTCCCGCCTTTCTACTTAAAGCATCTGCCACAACATTCGCCTTCCCCGGATGATACTAAATAGTGATGTCGTAGTCCTTCAGTAGTTCCATCCATCTCCTCTGTCTCAAGTTCAAATCTTTCTGAGTAAAGACATACTGTAGGCTACGATGATCCGTGTATACGTCACACTTAACCCCATATAGATAGTGTCTCCATTGCTTTAATGCAAACACTACCGCGGCCAATTCCAAATCATGGGTCGGATAGTTACGTTCATGCACCTTTAATTGTCTTAAAGCATAAGCAATCACATTCTTCTCTTGCATTAGCACTGCACCCAACCCAGAATAGGATGCATCACAATAAACAATGAAGTTCTTACCCTCTAGTGGCAAGGTAAGGATAGGTGCGGTAGTCAACAAAGTCTTGAGTTTCTTAAAGCTTTCTTCGCACTCACCCGACCATACAAATGGAACATTCTGCTTAGTCAAGTTCGTCAATTGAGAAGCAATAGAAGAGAATCCCTTGACGAATCGGCGGTAGTAGCTAGCTAACCCAACAAAGCACCTTATTTCTTACACATTAGTAGGTCTTACCCAATTCTTCACTGTCTCAATTTTAGAAGGATCCACCATCACTCCATCCTTAGAAACCACGTGCCCCACGAAGGACACTGCATCTAGCAAAAACTCACACTTAGAGAACTTGGCATAAAGTTTTTTCTCCCTCAACATTTCCAATACAATTTTCAAATGCTCCTCATGTTCCTTCTTACTTTTAGAGTATATCAGTATATCGTCAATAAATACGATTATAAAGAGATCCAGATATGGCTTAAAAATCCCGTTAATCAAGCTCATGAGCGCAGCAGGGGCATTCGTAAGACCAAAAGACATCACTACAAATTCGTAATGTCCATACCTGGTTCCAAAAAACAGTCTTTGGCACATCCGTTGCCCGTATTTTCAATTGATGATAAACGGATCTCAAGTCAATCTTAGAGAAAACACAAGCACCTTGTAACTGATCGAACAAGTCATCAATGCGAGGAAGAGGATACTTGTTCTTAATAGTTACTTTGTTCAACTGCCGGTAGTCTATGCACATCCGAAAACTCCCATCCTTCTTCTTCACAAACAAAACCGGAGCACCCCAAGGAGATGCACTTGGTCTAATGAAGCCTTTTCTCAACAACTCTTGAAGTTGGGCCTTTAACTCTCTTAACTCCGCGGGAGCCATTCTATAAGGGGGCATAGAAATGGGGCGAGTACCGGTTCAAGATCAATATAGAAGTCAATATCCCTATCCGGTGGCATACCAGGAAGATCTGCAGGGGAACACATCCAAAAACTCACGGACTACCAATACCGACTCAATCGAAGGTACTTGGGTAGTGTCATCCCTGACATGTGCCAAGAAAGCTAAGCAACCCTTACTAACCACTTCACTTAGCACGAAGAAAGGACACTATACGAACCGGATTGGAAGTGTAGTCGCCCTCCCACACTAACGGGTCTGTCGCAGGCTTGGCTAACGTCACCGTCTTAGCATTACAATCCAAGATTGCAAAATTCGGAGAAAGCCAAGTCATACCCAGAATTACATCAAAGTCAACCATTTCTAAGATAACCAAATCTACATAAGTGTTACTCCCCACAAAAGTCACCAAACAAGACCTATACACTTTTTTCAACTATCACAGACTCCCCACCGGCAGGTTCAAGAATTCACAATGTAAATTAAGACCATTAGCAAATGAAGAAGATACATACGAAAAATGTGGATCCGGATCAAACAATACAGAAGCCACGCAATCACAAACCAAAAGATTACCTGTGATGACAGCATCAGATGCCTCCGCTTCAGACCGCCCAGGGAAAGTGTAACAATGGGCCCTATCGTTTGTCTGTCCGTTGCCCCTACCATTTTGTGATGTAGTTGCTCCATTTTGCCCATCACCCCGGCCGTTTTGGTGACCACCATTACCTCGACCACCACGTCCTCCAGAATAACGGCCTCTACAATGACCACCTCTACCTCTAGTTATTGGGGGTCTATAACTCTGTTTTGGACAATTCCTCCTAATATGTCAAGTCTCCCCACATCCATAACACTCTCTAGAGTCAAGCATAGGTCTCTCAGAGAAGTGTTGACCGGTCTGAGGTGGACCCCCAACTACAGTCTGTAGTGAAGACTGAATTGGTCGAACTGAGTAACCTCCAGAACCCTGTCCTCTAGAGTAAGAACCATTAAACTCACCTCCCTTTCGAAACCTTTTTGATGTCGATGCCATGGTGAATTCATAAAGCTTCACTCCTTCCACCTCTACCACAAAATGAAACTCTACTACTCTTGGAAGGATTTGCCGTGGCCGCAACCTGTAAGGCTGAAATCCGCAACTCTGATCTCAACCCCTTCACAAAACGATGAATCCGCTCTTGTGGACTGAAACAAAGTTGGGTGGCATATCTGGATAGTGTGCACGAAACTTAGCCTCATATGCAGTAACCGACATCCTACCTTGCTCTAGACTAAGAATTCATCTCTTTTCCTATCCCTCAAAGTCCGTGGGATATACTTCTCCATAAACAAGCTAGAGAATGATGCCCAAGTCATAGGTGTTGCCTCTGTTGGATGACACTCAACATGTGACCGCCACCACATTTTGGCGTTCCCTTGAAACTGATAACTCACGAACTCCACACCAAACCATTCTACTATACCCATCTTGTGTAGTAGCTCATGACAATCAACCAGAAAATCGTAACCATCCTCAGATTCAGCACCCTTGAAGACTGGAGGTTTCAATTTCAAGAACTTACTGAAAAGTTCATGCTGATCATTTGTCATTATAGGCCCAGTAGTCAGACGTGGAAACATGCCTATTTCCAATGAGGCATCCATACGGGGAGCCCCATCAGCGGCATGTCGTACCTCTGAAACTGGAGGTGTTGTTGTGCAGAAAACAATTGAGGTGCTTGACCCCTGATCAGATAACCCGCTAAGATAAGCACGAACCTGATTGATCATCTCTGGGTAGTGGGAATGGCAATTCCTCATTTTGCACTTGTTTTTCTCCCCTTCCTCACCCTCTCTTACTACTTCCTCAGTCGGTGGAGGAGTCACCGCCCTAGCATCAGATGGGCTAGGCACTTGTCCTCTTCCTCTAGAGGACGTCCTCCCACGACCTCTACCACGGCCTCTTGCCACTGCTCTTCCTTGAGCCACAGCCGCAGTGGCTGGCTCAGACGTTTCTTGTCTTGCCAGGTGTTGGTGTTGGCGCAGTCGTTGCTCTAGTTCTAACCATCTGCGAAATAGAGTGAAGATGGTCAGATACCAATTTGTATCACCTAGATACCAATTGGATTCAAGTAGTAGCACGAAAGAAAGAATGAAAGAATGGAATTTTCCTAAAGTCTTATAGCCTCTCAATGAAAAGTAAAGGCGTCCCCCTACCATCCTTAAGACTCTACTAGACTTTTCTTGTGTGATGAGACCAACGAACCTAATGCTCTGATACCAAGTTTGTCACGACCCAAACCGAGCCGCGACTGGCACCCACACTTACCCTCCTGTGTGAGCGAACCAACAAATCTAACCCTTAACATTTCAATATATACCAACAGAAAGTAATGCGGAAGACTTAACTCATAATAAAACCAATTCAAGAACTATAAAATTCAACATCTATTATTCCCCAAAATTTGGAAGTCATCATCACAAGAAAATCTATGATCAAATTGCTAAACTAAGAGTTTTCTAAAAAGCTAAAACAAGTAACAGCTAGTCCATGCTGGAACTTCAAGGCATAAACACACGAAGAAGAAGATCCAGTCCAAGCTAGAAGCATTAGCTCACCCTGAAGATCCGGTGTGACGAAGACTGGCTAGAATTTTGGTTGAGTTGAAGACGACGGCACGTTTGCTGCACTCCACAAATAACAAGAAGAAAACATAAAAGTAGGGGTCAGTACAAAACACAGGTACTGAGTAGATATCATCGGCCAACTCAAAATACAAAACAGTATATATCAAGTAACATCATAAATCAACTACAATACTCAACATATAGCAACAACAAGTACTATATCATTAACAATTACCGTCAAGTTCACACATGAGGACTCAAGCCTGAGTACCATACTCATTTGGGGATTAGATTCATTAGATTGAGTATATTAGCATCTTTCAAGATTCATTATCCATATTCCTCTTGTGTCGGTATGTGATACTCCGCTCCCCTAAATCATACGTGCGGTTCGTGACACCCGATCCCCTAAATCTACGTGTCGGTTCGTGACACCTGATCCCCTAAATCTAGTGTCGGTTGTGACACCCGATCCCCTAAATATACGTGTCGGTTCATGACACCCGGTCCCCCTATACTACGTGTCGGTTCGTGACACCCGATCCCTTAATTCTATGTGTCGGAACGTGACACTCCGATCCCCTAATCTCATTAAGTTCGTTCATCAAGCCTCCTCTTATACCAAGGCATTATCATTCTCATTACTTTAGTTTTTCAAGCCTTCTCTCATACCAAGGCATTACCATTAACAAAGAGATTAGGGTTTTGCAAGATTTGGGATTCAATAACTTCATCATGCTTATATAATCACAATTATATAATCATATTCATGCAAGCATACAATTAAGCACATAACAGGGTTTACAATACTATCAATACATATCATTCGCTATTAAGAGTTTACTACGAATATCATAAATAACCATAACCTACCTCCACCGAAGACTAGTGATCAAGCAAGAATTTTCCCAAAGCCTTGTGTTTTCCTCTTCGTTTCTCCTCTCTCGCTCTTGTTCTTTCTATTTTCTTTCTTCAAACCCTCTTTCTCTTACCCTAATTAGCATATAATTATGAATAAAAGATGGCAATAATAACACTAATTAACTTAAGGTTACCTCTTTTAACCCCCAAGTAATTAGACTTATTAACATTAACCCACTAACTTAATAATTAAGGCAAGAATAGTCCAAAACGTCCCTTTAAAAACATAACCAGAAATCCGACCCAGACTGGGATTACGCAACCTGTGACGGCCCGTCGTGCCTGCGACGGTCCGTCCTGCAGGTCGTCGCAAAGTTCAGAGACAAAATTTCTACTAAAGAATCTGTGACGGTCCGTCATGCTGTGACGGTCCGTCCATGCCTGTGACGGTCCGTCCTGCCATTCCGTCACGAAGTTCAGAGAGTCGATTTCAGTACCCAATTTCATATTTTCTAATGTTTTGAAACGAGACCCTGCGACGGTCCGTCGTGCCCATGACGGTCTGTCGTGGGGTCCGTCGTCTCAGCCAGTTTTCCAGAAATAAAATCTGCTGCTCAAAACGACTAAACAGGTCGTTACAGATGGACAAGATATAGGTTGTACTGTATCTCAAGCATAGTGTAGATGTTGAAGATTTTTGAGCAACCTTTCTCCTTCTCTATATATTTTAGCTAGTCATTTTCCATTGAGACATCTTGTTGTGTTTTGGCTAATTGGACTTGCATTTTGCACACTAGACATTGTTGTACTCATAATATTAGGCTATGGAATTGGTTCGCTTTTACATAATTCAAATTAGCAACGAATTTTCGTCATTCATCTTTCTTAAATTGTTCAAACACAGACTTTATAATTTCGTATGGCTAAATAGGATTAGAAATGGATTTGTTAGTTAGCTATAAAATTTATTAATCGCTAATTCCATTTTTAGTCGGTTTTTATGTGAACAAGACACTTTAGAAGAGTTTGAAGTGTCTGCAACAAAATTTTGCAAAATAGGCAAATACCATTTTAAAGAATCTTGATGAGCATCTGCACTATGATGAAACAC
The DNA here is from genome assembly GCA_027704805.1 of Solanum corneliomulleri. Classification (NCBI taxonomy): domain Eukaryota; kingdom Viridiplantae; phylum Streptophyta; class Magnoliopsida; order Solanales; family Solanaceae; genus Solanum; species Solanum corneliomulleri. The sequence goes on from JAKWIY010000198.1 coordinate 11,541, forward strand.
AATGTAATTTAGATCTTGTCAAACTCGTTCCCCTTTTCATATCAGTCCCTATGCTAGCTCCACTTTAGATGAAGTCTTTTTCTACATACTTGGAGACCTTGCTTTATTTTATTTCGAATAGTGTTATATATAACATATCCCTTCTATATTGTGCATTAGGATTCAACCATTATCTCTATTTCCTCTTAAGGGATTCTTTAGTTTCACTTCCAAAGAATGAGTTTCTGAAATTTTTTCTGTCAAGTCCAATATTTCAATAAATGAATCTCTTGATTATTCTTTTAATATATATCACTAACCTTTTCTTATCCCACAGTTTGATATAATAGTTGTTTGCCTAATTGGGTTGTCATCATAATTAACATAAGCTCTCCTACACATTTAACTGTAGAACTATCCAATTCTATCTCACTTATGTTCGTCATCTTTAAATTTTCTATACATAAAAAAATGACACATACAGTTAGGAGGAATACAAGGGTTTTATCAAGTTCAAATATATGATAGCTTTAGATATAACGTAATCATGATGTTTTTAAAGTGATTTTATCTCTAATTTTTCTTACATATTTTCTTCTCCAAATTTGAGCTACTTGGCAGGCCCACCAGTTGATGGTCATTTTGATCAGTAGTAGGTGTTTGGATATATACTATTAACCATATCTTAAAAGATAATATTTATTATAGAAAATATATTTATTCATTTTCATATATCATTATTCATTAATGGTTGTAATTTACTTATACCGTAGATGATTTAGTGTGTAGAGATTTAGCTTATATACAGAGGATTAAATTGGTTCTTTTAAGTATGAGGATTTTTGCTTACAATATAGGATTTAAATATGACATTCAATTGGTACGATTGTACTATAAGATTATATGTAATTACTCTTGACCACGGGAACGACGTAGTTCCAACTTCTTTTTTTAGTGCATTTTGTATGTACTAAGAAGACCGAATAGAGATAGTTTTTTTAGACTGGTCGACAAAAATATATTCCCTAAACTATTAAATATAATTATATTTTTAATGTTAATATAACTATTATAATATGTATATATATTATTTATCATTTTGATTTACTAAAATGTTAAATTCTGAGATGGATCAATATGTTTGGTAGACTGATACTAATAATATATATTGGCGAAATAATAAGTAGTTGATGGAATCTAAGGCTGGTTATAGAGATTCAATAATATGCCCTTCTGAGAACTTTATAGATTTCATCGGGTCAAAATTGCAGGTTGATTATGAATCCGACACATGAAATAAGTTAACTAGTATTTGAAAAGAAATTAAACGTTGAATCGGTATTTAATTTTTTTATTAGTATCCATAATATATATCACTTAAGATCCTCATATATAAATTTTCTATGCATACAATACATGTCATGTAGGGCTAAGAGAAATCCAAGGATTTTATTAAGTTAAAAATCTGAAATCTTATGATGTAGCCCATCAAGATGATTCTCAAGCGATCTTCTATTGTCATTTTTCTTATGTATTTGAATATCTATATTTGAGCTACTTGGCAGCACACCAGTTAATGACCATTTTTATTAGTAAGAGAATTAGTAGTTGTTGGGGTTTTATACTATTAAACTATTTAGATATTTAAATTAACTAATTATAGAATAAATATGTATTCAGTTTTAGTAGATCATATATTCGTTTATCATTTGTCTTTTCTTATATAGCATGTGTATAGAGTTTCAGCATATATATTGGATTAAACAATCGGTTCTTTGAACTGTAAGTTTTTGTTCACAATCTAGGATCAAAATATAGATCCATAATCTTGTGCTAGCGCATTTTATATGTATTGAGCGGGACCAACTGAATCCTCATATAAATTAATTGTCATTTTCATTTATTAAAATGTGAGATTTTGAGATGGGTAATTATGTCTATAGATTGGATGATAATAATATATATTTGTGAAATAATAAGTTTGTCAATGAAATTCATGTCTCGTTATAGAGAATGATTGATATGTCTTTTTGAGAAGAATGTAGGTTTACGTTGTGTAGAACATTGCATGTGGATTAATGAATCGGACACATGAATATGTTAACTCGTGTTTTAAAGGAAATTAATTATTGAATCAAACTTTTCAGAAATTTAATTTATTGATTAATATGTGTAATATTAACATGGAGAATTACATATGTAGTCAATGGGGAATTTCGAATGATAAATAAAGAAAAAACAATTATGAATTTCTAGTGGAATGATTGGAATTTATCTAGGTACGAATGATTCAAATTAATTATTTGGAATTATTTTAATATAGGAAGCCTCAAAAATCAATATTTCCTAGTCCTCATATTTAACTTGAACTCATAACACATTTTCTAAGGATAAAATAAGAGACAGGCGTGAGTTTTTCTCTAAAAAAGAAAACAATTGTGTACTTTTATGGTTGAAGAAAATTGACATTATTTTGTTCTCCTTTTTTATTCGAGAAAGATATCTCTATAATTATGGGTTGTCTTAACCTAGAAAAATATATAGTGTTTTTATATATATTTACTCACCCAAGTATCGAGAGAGTACGAATATGAATTTGGGAACATTGTAGAAGACTATATAGCCATTGTATATCTTTCACATTCAGTTGATGATGATGTATCTTACTTAGGAATCAACTTGATGGAAGATCCGTCAAACATGTGGATTCAAATGAATGTATCTGCTCATGCTTGTAGAGGTAATTCTTGAATGAAATTTCAATATGTTTATGTGTTGTAGCATAATTTTATACAATGTGCATAAACGATTTGTTTATCTATTATTCATTTAGGCAGTAAGACTTTGTTAGGCTTCAACTGTGCATATAATTTCTCCAAATTGGCATCAAGAGCTAAGTATGAATCTAAATATATAGCCTAATTTTATGGTCCACAATTTCATAATTTTAATGCGGTATAAAAATAAGTGGCAAGGATCTAAACCTAGAGAGGTTACTCGGAGACTCTAGAATTTCCTATATCATTCCTTAGAAGCCCCTAGAATGCCTTGGAATTCTCAAGACTACAAGTTATTTTTAGAATAGGGACTAGACATTTCTTGGAAAGCCTTAGAATTATCTAGACTAGTAAAGAATACTAAAACATGGACATAATTTTAAATAAGTAGCGACTTCTAAAGTAAATACTATTTACTATTAAGCCCTTAGTAAATAGTTTAAATAGAAGGGACTCTCATTCGTAAATAATCACTCATCTTGTAAAGCTTACTTCCAAGCAATATACAACCTTCTTCCAAACTTCTCAAATCTTTCCATGTCTTTCTTTGTATTATATTAGCGATCTTATTCTCAAAGACTTGCTTGAGCTTACAAGATTCTGTAAGAATAGTGAGTAAGTTTTGAAGCGCTTCACGCAACTTAAATGAATACTCTAAGTCTGTGTCAACGTGTTATTAGAGAGAAGGTTTGTACTAAGGTAATAGCTAATAGACGAGACGTAATCGATGCTAGCACCAGAAATGTGAGGCTGAATAATGGAAAGAAGGATCGTAAAGGAAAAAATCACAAAAAGGGTAATGAGGAAATGATGTTAGACCCCACACCATGTGAGGTGATAACATCTCATCCACCTTCGACCATGAAGAAAATGAGGATGAACTTGGCCATCGGTGTCACCGCCCGAGAGGAAGGGTTGCATGAGTTGAAGAGTGTGTGAGCTAGGCATTGGAGATATTAGGCCGCCACATGAATGTGGACGAGGGAAAGTTCAGGACTCTTCTATATTGTACACTTGAGGAGACCGACAACATCCATTAGGAGTTGGAGTGACTCCAGCGGGTCGAGTTTGCGATGAAGGAGGCCATCACTTCTTGTAACTGTTGTCTCATTGAGGCGTTAAGAACGATCGATACCATGTAAACGATATGAAAATACTCAAGGAGGGTGTGGAAGTTTTAGGATTGTCGTCGTTCGATCTAGAAAGAGAGGCTAAGGTTGAGGCTCCAAAGCCACTTATGTTCAAAGACATTCGTGACGCACAAGAGTTGTAGAACTTCTTATGGCACATCGAGAAATATTTTAATAGTAACCGAATGAAGAGAAATGAAAAAAAGATCAACACCACCATGTTGTGTCATCCAAAAATGTCCATGTAGTCCAAAATAGGGAAGTGACTTTGAACTATCAACACTTGGGAGCGATACCGAGTAAAGTTAATGAAGGCTTTTTTTCCAAACAACGTCATCTATGAGGGAACTAAAGCGAACATGCAACATTCCCACATACACATACATGAAGTAGTTTACCATCTTCATGCTTCAAAATCCCAACCTCACAGATGAAGATATGTTGTTCCACTTCATGTATGGGCTGCCAAATTGGGCCATGCTAGAGTTGGAATGGTAAAATATAAGGACTCTCAAGAAAACCATCACGTAGGCTAAAGCTTTGAAAGACTTCAAACATGATAAGCCTGATAGAGACAAAAGAGAAGAGCGGAGAGGTAGTCGATAAATGGTGAGGGAGATCGTGGAGAAGTCAAGAAGCAGTGACCACTCCCAAGAATAATGAAACCTACTAGTAACGACAAGATAATTGGACGTTAAAGTGATGTCAAGAGTAAGAACGAGCCAATAAAGAAAACAAATTGCTACGCATGTCATGGGCCGCATGACTACAACAGGTGCCCTGATTTAAGATCATTGGTTTATCATGTGGGAAAAAAAGAATAAGGATGCATAAGAGAAAGGACAAGGTATCGACATGACGCAGTTGGGTATGATAGGACTACGCGGAGCTATAAGGAAGCAACGACGGGAAGTCAAAATAATAGGAAAAAAATATTTTGAAAATACAATCAATAGAGGAGTCACTCGTGTTATGGATTACATGGATGCAATAGAAAATATCATGAACAAGACGGAACCACCAAGATTTGGGCAAAAGTTACAGTTCTAGTAACACTAACCTCAAAATAGTCAATGGACCACTGACTCCTGTGAGTGGAGTCGCGCATAGAGTAAGCCTCACGCTTAGCAGCGAGTGGCATTAAAAAAATAACATCATTGTTGCTCCTTTACATATCTTTGATAAAATTTTGGTCAAGATTTCTCCCAATAGTGCCATGCGATGATCGATCTGTACCTCTAACAACTCTTGGTCATGAAAACAAGATTGTCATGTATGGTTCCCTGGTTTAAGGCACTAAATATGGAAGGAAAAGTACGACTAATGGCCGTGCATCTTCATAGAAGCCTTGAGAAGAAGGAATCAACATTCTTACCAACAATTGCACATATAAAAGAAGACAATGGTGCTAAAAGGTCCTCGCCACCTAGTACGAGGAAGGATAACAATATTGTGATGCCAAAGAAGCCACCAAGGTGTGTGACTCTTAAGAATGAGGTAGATTATAAGATCGACTAGAAGAGATAATAAAGATATTGCAGAATTGCGGGAGCGAGTTTGTCTACTCAATGTACTATTTGTTGTACGTACAAAAAAACTAGACTCGGTTGACTAGTAAGTAGTAATGCGACACATTCATTGCAGCAACAGGTGGGGAGAGTGTCATGAACCTTTATCTCATAATTTAAATCTGCCATAAATATTTGTAGGAAATATCTAGACTTAGGTAGATGTCACATCCGGGAAGCACCCCCTAGACGTTACGAGCTTCATCGTCCTCTTTGAGGCATAAGAATAGCCTCTTAGCATACATCATTACATTCATAGGTCAAAAATATGATAAAATATATAAACTTTCATCACTTCTATATTGAGGTTTACATAGACCTCTACATACACATAATACTCATATTGAGTATACCTAGACCCTTCGAATAGGAAGATTAGATAGTCATCTACTTTTATTGAACATTGATATATAAAATACAACATAGTTTCAAATGGATGTCTCATTTCATAACCATCTCACATGACAATAACAATTTTGGCCTTGCCCATACATCAACGAAGTAGACCACATATATGCTTTTCAATGTTTAGTATCTAAATCAAAAGGAAAGAACATAGGAGTCTTGAAACTAGAACAACTTCATAAGCTTGATAGTCGAATTTCCATAGGAAAGTGAGGACCTACACAATTGGATGATTGATAATTCAAAGTCATCTTATAAGTCGTCTCAAAGCTCTTCAACGACCGGAACCTAAAATGTTGGGGAATAGGGAGAAAATGGGTTTAGTACACCACTAGTACTTAGTATGAGACCGTATGCACACAAATCATAAAATCATGCCAAAAAGGGACATTTCATTATAGCATGCTATTTTACCTTGAGAAAGACTTATGCACATTCAAGAAGGCCATACCAATCAATTGAACATATTCATTAAGTCTAAAGCATGTACATCGCAAGACCAATAATACTATGTCTACTCAAGCCAACATACATATCACATAATTATACACATAGTCAAAGCAACACTATCATCAAGTTATAATAGCAAAAAACATGAATAAGAGTTCATTACCACATAAGCAAAGCAAGACAATTACCCATGAACCCCTATTGAGTCAATAATTGCAATAACCAAGCAAATCCCCATAACCTTACAAAATAAAGTAACCTAACAACAATCATGACCAACATCCAACTTCTCATAACAAATCATTAACGGTACATATCATCATACTTTCACATAGAAGACCAAAACATATTTATAAGTGAAACCAATCATCATATTGTATCAACAATATTCAAGACCATCATATACATATCATGTACCATTTTAAGAATGTACATATATTATAAGAGACTTGTAAAACTTCGTTTAATGCTAACTAGTGCAATGTTTAGTTAGAGTGTCATACCCCTACCTAGACTAAGCTAAACCCCTTAGTTTATAATAGTTAGAGTTTATTCCTTTATTTATCTTTATCTTTTGGGAACATCTTGACTTTTACGACATAGACCACATGAGATAATGTGGAATCCTGTGTCATTAAAACCTACACCGAAGGAAGGCAGACTAGTTGACAAGGTAGTACAAAAATATGAAAATAGAAATATGTGGATCCACTAGCTAATATTTTCGTGGGGGGGAACATAGTTCATTAACTTTGAGATATAGTTGGGAACCTTTTTATGCTACATGAATTATAGTCTCCAATCTCAAGAGTACATTAGTTATCCTACCTTCCTTATGTGAGAAGGGACACTCTTCCCTCTAGTTAACTCGGTGCTAAGGTAGAGTCCCTTTTGAAATGTGATTTACTGTATTTTTTAATCATAACATCTCAATAAGAATTGCATGAGTATTGTCCTCTCATTACGATTCATATAAGTGAGGTTGTCACATTTATATAATCACATCATTATAAGGCACATTGGTAAGTGATCACCATCCTTACAACATTTACATTATAGCCAACACTTCAAAAACTATAGTCAAGATATTTACAATTCAAACATTATACCAACCCTAAGAATCATAATACAAGATATAGTTCAGTGCAACATCACTACTTATATCACAATTAACCACAATTGGAGTAAAGACTAGGATCACAAGACTTATCGAATCTCTTTCATCATCCATTATCAAGGACTTGTCATAAACCCTTCACTCAACCTAATAAGGGCGTAATATCATCATAAAACAATAATCCATCATGTTTACAAGATCAATCAAACAACTACATCACAATCCATCACTAGTTCATAGATTAAGATAAGAGACTTAAGTCAAAGTTATAATCTAGCTCAATTACTCAAGAAATAGAATTATAGGACCATAATTCATTCTAACATATTGAATATTGATACAATAATATCATATGATTGTATTTCAACCAATTACAAATTCAATTGAACAAGCATCAAACAATTCATATCAAGATCATAATATACGGTTGAGGGGAATAGGTCATCTTCTACAAACTAGACCAATACAACGAGAAATAAAATAAATGATTTATAATACATGTTAACATATCCATAGAATTCAAAAGAAATCATCAAAAAAGCTATTCACATGATCAGTTATGAGACTGGAAAAGACCCATTTGAATTTCATATTTTTGGAATCAATTTGATGGACCCCTTAGGGGGAAGAAGTCCAAAAGGTGAAAGGAATATCTTGCCTTAATATTTGATGAATATTAATCGAGAAATATTGGTGATTTTGAGCCATATAACCCCTTTGAATTTGACCTTCTATGAATTTATTCAACTAGAGAGAGAAAATAGAGAGAAGAAAGAGAGTTTGGGTTTGTGAATTATGAGAGCTTAGGTTAGTCTAATTATTCTAAGGCCTTTATATAGGTTGTGAATTAACTTAATTATACCTCCCCTACCCCTAATTAACCTCCTAACTAAGGCAATATATAAATTAATAATTAAAAACGTGCAGCAAAACAGTGGCTCCATAGAGGAGACCACGATAGATGGATAATGTGCCCATCGACGGGCACTGTTCACTTTGTGTGCTGCACACTCGTCAATGATTTAAGAGACTGTCATTTGATGTCTTCTAAAAATTTGTCTATATCCATCAACGGAACCAGTCTACGCCCTATCGATTGGACAATTGATCGTGGGTTACATCCGTTGGTGGACACTGCCTTGGGCAACCTTGGACCTCAAAATGCAAGGGTCCTCTTTAAAGGCCTTTTGTTGGTCCTTGGGGATTTGTGCCCAGACGTTTTTACTAATAATTAACTCTAATATGTGTTAGACACCCTTCCATCAATTTTCATCATTTTCCGACATCTAAAAGCTAGTCAAATAGGCTAAGGCATGCTAGTACCTCATTGAACTAGTTTCCACACATCATCAATGTTCTTCAATGTTTAATTTATAGACTTCCTAAATGACTTACCTTAAAACAGTTTCTATAGCTTTTGACACTCATGATTGGCTCTAGAACACATCTTAGAATTCGAATTGTTAGATTATTCCCCCCATAGGAACATTTGTCCCCGAATGATAATAAAATCTTTTTAAAGGAAAGAATACACTCTACACTAGCCGCCCAACCACTCAAAAATACGTAACAACATGATTTACAACATCAATCATGACATTAAACATAGTAATTGAAAACTTCACTTACCACTTATAAGGCTAAAAATCACATTACGAGGAATTTCTAACAACAACAACATTTGCTTAACATACCATATATGAGTAAATTATGCTAAACTCCACTTATCAACAAGCTCAATATCATTTCATAAAGACTCAACATATCAAAATGCACAACATAACTAAAAAAAAAGCCAAAGAGCAACATTGACAACTTTAAAGTCAAATAGGCACATTTCATAATAACTTCACTGTAATGACACCAAAAGTTCCCATTTTTGGAAAAACTTCACCAAAAATCAAAAAACTTCAATTTTAGTCATTATGTTTATTATTAAGAGGAATAATTAACCTTAGTTATCAAATAGATAAGGGTAACGGGACTTCATGTCGGCCTCGGCCTCCTATTTTGCTCCCTCAACTAGGTGTTTTTTTCATAACACCTTTACGGAAGCCACCACTTTTTTCCTCAACTTCTTTACTTGCCTATAAAGGATTTGAACTGGAACCTCCTCATAGGAAAGGTTATCCTTCACAACAAGACCCTCTATAGGAAGAATAGACTCGGGATAAGCAAGAAACATGGAAAATAGGATGAACTGTAGCAGATTAATTAGGAAACTTTAACTCATAGGCAACCTTACCAACCCTTACAAAGATTTTACGGGGATCCACATAAAAAGAAATAAACTTCCCTTTCTTGCCAAATCTAACCACCCCTTTAATAGGCGAAACTTTTTAGTACACCTTATCACCTTCTTCAACTCTAATTCCCTTGTCCTATGGTTGGCATAAGACTTTTGACATCTATAGACTGTATGCAACTGGTTCCTTATGATATGAATCTTTTCCAAAGTCTTATAAATTAAATCAGGACATAACATACAATGCTTCATAAATTGACCTCGATACGGATGAATGAAACTATTGTTGTAAGAAAACTCCACCAAAGGAAATTATTATCCCAATTCCCCTTGAAATCGATGATACACTCTCTAAGCATATCCTGAAGGGTTTGAATAGTATTCTCCGCTTGACTATCCGTTAAGGGATGAAAAGCGGTGCTTAACTTCACCTTGGTACCCAACCCATTTTTGAATGACCTCCGAAACCCAAATGTGGATTGTGCATCCCGATCCGATATGATGAATAATGGAATACCACAGAGACATACAATATCTTCTATGAATATCCTTGAATAATCCTTCGCCAAATTGGTACACTTGGCAATAATAATATGACCGGATTCGGTAAACCTATCCACAACCACCCATATATAGTCATATTATTTTTGTGCCCGAGGCAAACTTACAACATAATCCATATTGACGTTTTTGAACTTCCAAGTAGGAACTTGGATTTCTTGAAGTAAAATACCTGCTTTTGGTGTTTGGCTTTCACCTGTTGGCAATTAGGAAACTTTGCTACAAATTTTGTTGTATCCTTGTTCAAACCTTTCCACCAAAACACTTTCCTAAGGGGATGATACATCTTTGTCGAACCTAGATGAATAGAGTAACGGGACCCATGAGCTTCCTCAAATGTACAGTTCCTTAAGCCATCTACATTAGGAACACACAACATTCTTGATACCTCAAGACACCATTCCCTTTTAAGGAGAATGACCCATTAAGCTTGTTAAGAACCATTTTTTTAACTCAATCAATGGTTGATAATTGTGTTTTTTTGAATTAACCTCAACCAAAAATGATGACTCATAGTTATGGTGGACCATAAAACAACCATTAAGGAAATATTCCAACCTAATACCCAATCTAGCCAACCTATGAAAATCTTTAACTATGTCTTTCTTGGCTTTCGCTACATGAGACACATTAACCATGGCCATACGAATTAGAGCATCCGCAACAATATTAGTCTTGTTGGGGTTATAGAGAACACTCATGTCGTAATCTTTAAACAATTATAATCTCCTTTTTTGTCGGAGATTCAACTCCTTTTAAGTAAACACAAATTGGAGTTTACACTGTTTTATTTGTTTTATATATATACTATTGGAAATGTTCTTATTGCTTTATGGGGGCAACATAGTTCTATACTAGGAGATATAGTGGGGACCCTTTTTATGGTACATGCATTATAGTCTCAAATTTCAATAGTACATTAATGATCCTACCTTCCCTATGTGGGAAGGGAAACTCCTCACTCTAGTTAACACGAAGCTAGAGTCCCTTTTCAAATGTCTTTAATGCCTTTATTAATCATCATAGCTCAATAAGAATTGAATTAGTATAGTGGTTTTTTTGTACAATTGCATGAGTATAGTCCTTACAAGTGGATGATGAATTGACACATGTAATAAGATAAGTAGTGATCTAAAGTAAATTAATCACTCAATTAAATTCACTAGGAATTTTATTTATTGATTAGTATCAATAATATTAAATGGAGAATTACATAAGTGTTTAATAGGGAATTTCAAAATATTAAAAAAGGAGTTCAATTACGAATTTCTTGTTGAATGATTTATAATTTATTATGGAAAGAACAATTGAAATTAATTATTTGGAATAATTCCATAATAGAATGCACTATTAGTCAATTATATGGTCATTATAGCGTTCATATTTTAGTAGAACTCAGAATCTTATTTCAAAGGTGAAAAAAGGAGACTTGGGTGAGTTATCTCTATATTTTGGGATTCTTGATAAATCCATAAATTGTACTTATTTAGGGTTTTTTTTTTGTAGAAATAGTGTCCTCAAATTCTTATTTTGTTCGAATATTTGATGAAAACTCTTAAGTTTCAAGTATTAAATGTTTTAGTTGACTCATGGACACTTACGCGCGAAAAGGAACAAAAATGCTAAAAAGAACGTAAAAGCTAAAGTATGAGCTTCACCAATAAAACTTGGCGAATCATCGAAGGGAAGCACTTCGCCTTTTGTTCCAGTATGCGACACCCTGAAAGAAATAGATGAAGATGTTATGAAAGAATCAGTACATGTATTGCCGATCATTTTTCAGAAGCAGAGAATTACCGCCTAATGATAATGAACACAAACATGCTGAAGGAAAATCACAAAAGGCTATGAACAAAAAAAAGACCGAATCGCCGAGTCAATCGGGTCGCGACTAGCCTCTCCAATGGTCCGCCCAAGAACTTAATCTTAAATCTATAAATACTACTTGTAGTTCTTATTTTCACGGTTCAAACATCATCATTATATGGAGAGGGTTTTGTAGAAGAATTGAAGAAAGAAGGGTTTTATGTTGCCCATGTTCGAAGTTGTGTTTTTTGTTCTTCTTCCTTTTCTCATATTAAGGTTAATTTATCATACCCTCCTCATTTAATTATCATTTTAAGTGTAATTTGATATTGCTTTATGTATGGCTAAAAACCCTCGTTCTTGGGGCCTTATTTAGCAAATATGTTTTCATATTATTGGCGGGTCTTTCTTCCTGATAGGTTTGATGTATTTTTAATGGTAATTTAACCTAGTCTTTGGTTTTTATAATGGGTTTGTACTTGCAAATACAAAATCACCGATGTGTTTTCGGCTTGTCCGAGAGGGAGGTCGTGAAACTATAACCGCTAGACTACCTTCCTAGGGAGTGGGTAGATAATAGGTTCAGCCCAAGAGAGTGAGCACTAACACCATATTCTAACACTCAGCTTGGTAGATTGAGTAAGGGAAGGCATAGGCTATCCTTCATTCTCAAAATGGGTGTCCGAGATGAATACATTCTAAAAGGGGTAAGTTGCCCGAGATCAAACTTATTTCCATCTAAAGCTGTGTCTAGGTACTATTATCTTGCAATGTTTCTATTCAAATCATGTAGCCAACTACCTATATAAACTTTTATTGAGGTCACACCTCAAAAAATTATCCACATACTTGATTCCCTTTTGCATTTGTATCGTTTTAACTATACTTGTGACAAAATCACCATTTATTTATATTTTACACTTTCATGTCGCCCCGATTATTCCACAAGTTTTTATTCATAAATATCTTTAGCTAGAAATTATAAGAACGAAAATCTAATTTAACATCATTTTCTAAAAATCCCTCCCTTGGGACATCAACCAAACCCTTGGTTGGGTTAATAAATATCAACAATGGTACATACTCGTACTGTAGATTTGTGTGTTTGGTCATGAAAAACATCAAAATGGATCCACTGAGAGGGATTGGTTTAACATCTCGTAATTTGAATTAACTAAAAACAATTTAAGAAAACAAGAATATTCATTTTAGGAATAAGAAAATCAGGAAAATATCCAGCTTACCAAAGTGAGTTTTGATCATTTTCAAATGGCCATTAATTCCAAATATGGAGAAGTTTTGATGAGTTCATTATATTTTTGGAATCCCATGGAGTGAACTTTCCAACGACGCCAACTCTGAGAAAATCCTATGTCGTATGAGGTAGATATCCCTCTCGAAAGTTGGGTTGTTGAGCAGAGAAAATCCAATCCGGATTTAAGTAAGGGCAAAGTTGTCTTTTAGCACTAGCATTTCCTAATTCGTTTGAGGGTTATCAATAAGTAAAAACCATGTCACAATTAAGTTTACAAAGATAAAGAAAACTTAGGGCTTGGGTAAAAAACAGAAAACAGAGAAGAAGATCAAGAATCATCAAGAACGCCATGATCGTGCAAGGATTTTGTCGGGGGTGATCCCTATCGAGGTATGTGATACCTTTTTGTGTTGGGTTAGTTGACCTACACACTAACATGTTTAATTCATCAAGTTTTCCATTGAATCAATGAATCTTAAAGTTCATTATGAACAATTGTAAATTAGTGGTTTAAATATAGTTAATTTAGAGACTGTTTTTGGGTCTATTCTATCAGGTATTGAGTATATTAATGATTCTACGTGTTTTGGGGATGATATATCGAAGTTTGGGAGATTAGGACTGAAAATCAGATAAGAAAAAACAAAAAACCTGTTGTGACAGGCCCTAGGGCGCCGTGCGCACCAGAGCGCCTGAGGATAGACTTTGTCCGTCAGGTCCTGGTGCATCGAGCTAGCCAGAGCACTTGAGGACGGTGTCTGTTCATCAGGCTGTGGTGATCCGTGCAATTATGAGTGCCACTACCCCCGGAGACCCCCCCCCCCTCTTTCCTTATCTCTTCATACTAGTTCCTAAGTGATGTACCTTTCATTCCTAGTTGATTTCATCATTCTAAAGTACATCTAAAAATCATTAAATCATTCACAAACATAAGACGTGATCCTTTAATCCTTTATACAATTAAAGAAAAGTTAAGATTAAAGTAAAACAAAATTACGAGTCTAAAAGTTAAGAAGTAAGTCAAAGCTAATTCTCAAATTTTTCAAAGAGTCTTAAACAATCATTTTAACATAGATTTAAAGGTCAAGTTATAAATTGAGCTAAGAGAAAAGGGTTTTGTTAAATTCTAAAAAATTATAAAGGAACAAAGCATTCACTAAGAGTTAATGTTTACAGTTAAGTAAAGAGAAAGAATTGAGTTCATTTGTCTAAAGTTATATGGGGAACTAATATTCCCTAAAGTTTGATAAATGATTCACATTTAAGTAAAAGGGAACTAAGAACTCCGAAAGAGTTTTGAAATAATGAGCGGAATATTGATTCCAAGAGAAACTTTTAAATCTAAAGGGTTCAGTAAATTATCTCAGCCCAAAAGAAAGAAGTTTTTTTTAAAATGTATGAGCTAAAGTATGTTTTGGAAGTAGTATTGAGCATCGATTTGAAGATGAGAGTTCAGATAACTCAAGTCCCCATGTAAACCATGTAGCCATCATTTGTATTAACGTGTCATGCTTTTTAGATGATCACATGAGTTTAGCTAGTTGATCCACTAGGTTGAGCATGTTCCATTTGACAAAAATATTGGAAATTTTGAGTACCATGGACAAAACGTTGTATCAGTACTTATGATCACATTGGTGGTTGTCAGTTAGATAAACTCCCACATAAACTAAAATACTTTCATATATGTGTAAAGTTATGTTTATTATTGTTCTGTCTTTAATTAATTAAGACCTTAAACTGTTTTACCTATTTTATATATATACATACTAGAAATGTTCTTATTGCTTTATATTGAGTTTAGCATTCTAACTCCCATACCCGTACATTCAACGTACTGATTCCTGTTGTCGTGCATCATTTTTGATGCACATGTAGGTAACTAGGATCAGCACGCAACGCTTAGGTTATCTAGATCGAGCTCCAGAGTCAATGGTGAGCCTCCTTGAATTCTGAAGGATATCCTTCTAATTACATTTACCATTTTAGTTATTCTTAGGATGTGGTGGGGTCTATCCCTACATCCATCACATCTATTTATCCGCGTCGTGGACACTGAATAGTTCTGGTTGGAGTTTATTTTCTTGTTGAAACTTAAGTGTCATTTTGTACAGACTGTTATATAAAGTGTTTCATTAACTATGCTTTATCTCTTATTACGTTGAGTTAATTCTTCTACTGAGTTAAGTAAGCCAGGCCAACAGTTTGCTTCTTGCGTGATAAAGTTGGTACCAGAGCATATACTTCAAGGGTCCTAGGGAGACTTTGAAGTCATGTCTGTAGAATGTAAGTCATCGATTTGAAGTGTGCCACATCTATAACTGTGTGGCTAGAATATTTAGGAATGTTTCACTTATTTCATATTATTTTCGTGGGTGGAGTATATACCTAAATGTCTCTCTCTAATTTGTGCTTACACGTATTTCTAATCATCATGCCTCCAAGAAGAGAATCCAAAGGTCGACCAGCTCAAAGAAGTGTTGATGAACAAGGTATTTTTAATGAACCAGATTTGCAATCCCAAGGATAGGTCACCACTGCCGATTTTTGGGAAGCTATCTGAATGTTAAGTCAAGTGGTAACGGGCCTAGTCAGGTAACAAAGAGAATCTCGACAAGAAAAGGCTGACACCTCGAGGGTTCATGAGTTTCTAAGAATGAATCCTCCTACTTTCAACAGATCAAGCACTACTGAGGATCCAGAAAACTTTATGGAAGATATGAAAATAATGTTTGATAAAATGCATTTCGTTGATGTTTAAAGGGTTGAATTAGTTGCATATCAACTCAAAAGTGTGTCTAGAACATGGTTTAATCAATGGAAGTATGGAAGAGCTGAGGTTGCACCACATCCAAGTTGGGCATTTTTTGAAGAAGCCTTCTTGGGGAGGTTCTTTCATCGAGAACTAAAGGAGACAAAGGTACAAGAGTTCCTCACTTTGAAAAAGGACTCTATTAGTGTTCAATAGTATGGGTTGAAGTTTACTTAGATGTCTCGCTATGCTCTAGAAATGGTGAAGGATATGAGGGGAATAATAATCTTGTTTGTTGCTGGCTTAAGTCGACGTTCAAACAAAGTATGTAGGGATGCAATGTTGATTGGTGACATAGACATATCAAGGCTTATGGTATATGTCCAACAAGATGAAGAGGAGAAGCTGATGGTCACATACATATATAGAAACAAGTATACGAAGACCAGGAATTAGCCTGGGCATTCGAAAGGTGGTTCGAATCGGTCACAATTTTAGAAACAAAGGGGAATCACCATCATCTGCTAGTGAATTTTCACCCAAAAATCAAGGTGAGTATAGGGGCCAGAATTCGCTGCACTTCAAGACAAAACCAGTTCAGTCTCAAGGTAGTGTGGCAAAAAAAGCAAACACGGATCCTAGATGTACTAAGTGTGGTGGAAATCACCCACGAGATGGTAGTACTAGCTAGACATGCTATTTCAAGTGTGGTCAAGAGGGTCACTTCATAAGGCAGTTCCCTAAGAATAAGAGAGGTGGTGGAAATCTAGGATATAAAGATCCATGGTAATCAGTTGCTCCACCAAACAGAGCTACACCTACAGGAGCCACTTCTAGTACAGATAGAGGGGCAAATTGCCTCTATGCAATCACTAGCTGCCAAGAGCAAGAGAATTCTCCATATGTTGTCACGGGTATGATCAAAATATTTAGCTATGATTTTTATGCTTTGTTAGATGCAGGAGAAAGTTTATCCTTTGTAACTTCTTATGTTGCAAAAAAGTTTGAGATCCTTCATGAATGGCATTGTGAACCCTTCTGTATTTTTACACCTATTAGGGAATCTATTCTAGCGAAAAAAGTCTACTACACCTGTCCTTTTTCCATCAATCACAAGAGCACCATGGCTAATCTAGTAGATTTAGAAATGGTAGATATTGATGTCATTCTAAGTATGCACTGGCTCCATTCCTTTTATGCATCAATACATTGATGAATTCGAGTTGTCAACTTTCAAATTCCTAATGATTATGTCATAGAGTGGGCTAGTAGTTTAGTAGTGGCAAATGGTCGTTTCATTTCGTTCCTTAAGGCGAGGAAGTTAGTTTCTAAGGGGTATATGTATCACTTAGTTCTAGTTTATGACTAAAGTGTTGAGGTACCTTCCTCTAACTTAGTCCTTATATTCAATGATTTTGTAGAAGTCTTTCCTAATGATCTACTCATAGTCCTTCCCGAAAGAGAGATAAACTTTGGCATAGACATCATCCTAAATACTCGTCCTATCTCTATTCGGTCATACAGAATGGCACCACCTAAATTAAAAGAGCTAAACGAGAAATTGAAAGATATGTTACATAAAGACTTCATTCGACCAAGAGAAAATCTAGTATAGATAGAGGGGCAAATTGCCTCTATGCAATCACTAGCCGCCAAGAGTAAGAGAATTCTCCATATGTTGTCACGGGTATGATAGAAGTATTTAGCTATGATTTTTATGCTTTGTAAGACGTAGGAGAAACTTTATCCTTTTAACTTCTTATGTTGCAAAAAAGTTTGAGATCCTTCATGAAAGGCATTGCGAACCCTTCTGTATTTTTACACCTATTAGGGATTCTATTCTAGCGAAAAAAGTCTACTACACCTGTCCTTTTTCCATCAACCATAAGAGCACCATGGCTAATCTAGTAGATTTAGAAATGGTAGATTTTGATGTCATTCTAAGTATGCACTGGCTCCATTCCTTTTATGCATCAATACATTGATGAATTCGAGTTGTCAACTTTCAAATTCCTAATGATTAAGTCATAGAGTGGGCTAGTAGTTTAGTAGTGGAAAATGGTCGTTTCATTTCGTTCCTTAAGGCGAGGAAGTTAGTTTCTAAGGGGTATATGTATCACTTAGTGCTAGTTTATGACTAAAGTGTTGATGTACCTTCCTCTCACTTAGTCCTTATAGTCAATGATTTTCTAGAAGCCTTTCCTAATGATCTACTCGTAGTCCTTCCCGAAAGAGAGATAAACTTTGGCATAGACATCATCCTAAATACTCGTCCTATCTCTATTGGGTCATACAGAATGGCACCAGCTAATTTAAAAGAGCTAAACGAGAAATTGAAAGATATGTTACATAAAGACTTCATTCGACCAAGTGTCTCACTTGGGGCTCTTTAATCTTGTTTATATGGTAGATGGATAGGTCCTTAGGATGTGTATAGACTATCACCAATTAAATAAGATGACCATCAAGAATAAATAAATATCTTCCAAGTATATTTGATGTTTTTGTTAAACTTTAGGGTGCTTCTTAATTTCCTATGGTTGACCACAAATCAGGCTATTATCAGTTCAAAGTAAGGGAATGTGATATTCCAAAAACAACTTTTAGAATAATGTATGGGCATTATGAATTTTTGGTAATGTCCTTTGGTTTGACGAATGAATCTGCAACGTTCATGGATCTTATCAACAGAGTCTTCAAACCTTATTTAGTCTTTTTTGTCATCGTCTTCATTGATGACATACTGGTTTATTCAAGGAATGAAGAAGATCATGCTACTCACCTAAAGATTTTTCTCTAGTCATTGAGAGATAAGGACCTAGATATATTTCAAGGTCTCTAAGTGTGAGTTTTGTCTTAAGTCTATGGCATTTATATGACATATTGTTTCTAGTGAAGCGATTAGAGTCTACACACAAAAGATTGAAGAGGTTTAGAGTTGGCCTAGACCCACATATCCAGCAGATATAAGGAATCTTGTGGGCTTGGCTAGCCATTGTAGGAGATTTGTTGAAGGATTCTTATATATCTCTTATCCTTTGACCAAGCTTACTCACAACACTGTCAAGTTTCAATGGTATGAAGCTTGTAATAAAAGTTTTAAGAATTGAATAAGAAAATGACTACCACTCTGGTTCTGACCTTACCATAGAGTATTCAAGGTTTTATGGTGTATTATGAAGCATCAAGTGCTTGCTTGGGATGCTTGTTGATGGATAATGACAAGGTTATATTTTATGCCTCAAGAAAGTTGATGTTTCATGAGAAGAATTATCAAAAGCATGACTTGGAATTTACTGATGTTGTTTTTGGTTTGAAGATATGGCGTCACTACTTGTATGGTGTTCATGATGATATATTTATTGTTAAGAATATCATCCAACATCTATTCGCTCAGAAAGAGTCAAATGTCAGATAGCGGAGATGGTAAGAATTACTAAAGGATTATGTCTTACGAATTCTTTACCACCCAGGTAAGTTTCATGTGGTTGATGATGTCTTAAGCAGGTTCTCTATAGGTAGTATCACCCATGTTGAAGAAGAAAAGAGTGAGTTAGATAAGATATACACATACTTGCACATTTGGGAGTCATATTTATGGATTCCACATAAGGAAGAATAGTGGTAACAAATTGGCTGAGTCATCCTTTTTGTCATAGGTGAAAGAGAAGCAAGACAAAGACCCTATTTTTCTTGATTTGAAAGCAACTGTCCATTACCAAATAGTATTGACTTTTGAACAAGGGGGAGATGGGGTGCTGAAGTACCAAGGCAGATTGTGTGTACCTACGGTTGATGGACTCCGAGAGAGGATCTTGGAGGAGGCTTATAGCTCTAGACATTACATTCATTTGGGTTCCGCCAAGATTTACCACAATTTGGGAGAGGTATATTGGTTGGAAGGCATGAAGAAAGGCATTGTTGAGCTTGTTGGCAAGTGTCAAATAGTGAACAAGTTAAAGTGGAGTACCAACGGACTTGAGGTTTGGCTCAGAATATAGAACTTCCGAAATAGAAGTGGGAGATGATTAATATGGGCTTCATTAGGAGATTGCAAAGATCTTTAAGGCAACAAGATTCTATTTGGGTGATTGTTGAGAGAATGATGAAGTCAGCCCATTTCTTACGCGTAAAGACTACTTATTCGGCCGAGAATTATGCTAAGTTTTACCATCATGAAGTGGTAAGACTTAATGGAGTTCCAGTCTCCATTATTTCATATAGAGGTGATCATTTATACACAGTTCTAGAAATTTTTCCAGAAAGGATTAGGTGCAAAGGTGAACTTAATCCCTCTTTTTCATTGGCATATAGATGGACAAGAAGAACGTACTATCAAGACCTCAGAAATATATGTTGAGATCTTCTCTAATCAACCTCAATGGGAATTGGGATGATAACATACCTTTCAATGAGTTCGCTTACAACAACAATTTCTACTCGAGCATCTGAATGGGTCCTTACGAATCTCTTTATGGAAGAAGATGCAGATCTCCTATTGGGTGATTCGAAGTTGTTGAAGCAGGATTTATTGGACAATATATAGTTCACCATTTTCTTTACAAGGGTAAAGTAATTCAAGAAATATAGAAAACGGCACAAATTCGCAAAAAGACCTCTACATATATTAGGAGAAAACCATTATAGTTTCAGGTGGATGATTGTGTGTATATATATTTTTAACCCATGAAAGGAGTTATGAGGCTTGGTGAAAAGGGGAAACTTGCTTCCCGGTATATTGGACTTTATATAATCTCCAAGAGAGTGGGCAATGTGGCTTATGAGTTAGAGCTACTCCAAGACTTAGCAGCGCTTCATCTAGTATTCCAAATTTATATGACGAAGAATTGCTTGGGTGATCCTTCATTAATAGTACCAAAAGAGAGTGTTGGGATTAAGGATAACCTATTCTTTGATGAAGTTTCGATTCTGATTTTTTATCGTCAAGTTCACAAGTTAAGTTCAAAAGATGTTGCTTCAGTCAAGGTCCTTTGGAGGAACCATTTCGTTGAAGAAGCAACTTGGGAAGCTGAGGATGATATGAAAAAGAGATATCCAAATCTCTTTGAATTAGGAGAAAATGAGTATCATAGTACTAAATTCTCTTATTAGCATTTTATAAGGCTATGTATAAGAATTTTATTACTTGCTTTTGTTTATTGAGCGTTGAATGATGTTACTAGCGTTAGCTTAGTGAAAGAATTTTCATTCGAGGATGAATTTTCCATTTTAAACGGGGATATGTTGTAACATTTTGTAATTTGAATTAACTAATTATAACCTAATAAATTAAGAATAATTATTTTTGGTAATAAGAAAGGAAATCTGGAAAATTTCTAGCTTACAAAAGTATGTTTTGGCCATTTTCAAATGGCGATCTTCATGCTTGGGAGGAGTTTGGATGAATTCTTTATATTTTTGTTAGTACATACAGAAAAAACTTTCCATGACGCAAAGTTTGCGAAAATCCAATGTCATATGAGGGAGATATGTTTTTCAGAAGTTGGGCTGTTGAGCGGAGGAAAATCCAATCTGAATTTTAGTAAGGGCAAACTTTTCTTTAACACTAGTATTTCTTAATTCATTTTAAGGTTTATTAGAGGTAAATAAATAAGTCAAAAATTAATTTAACAGGGGGAAGAACGCTTTGGGCTTGGGAGCAAAAGAAAAAAGGAGAGGAAGATCAAGAATTTTCAAAGAAGGCCAAGATCGTGCGTGGACTTTGTCGAGCGTTATCCATATCAATATATGTGAGATCTTTCTGTGTTGGTTAGTTAACCCACACACTAAAATGCTTAATTCATCATGTTTTCTATTTAATCAATGAAAATTCTTAAAGTTCTTGATGATCAATTGTTTGATCTTGGTTGGTTAAGTTATGATTCATATCTAATAGTTTATATTCATGGTTCCAAAGTTTTTTTTGGGTCTAATCTATTTGGTAATGAGTATATTAATGATTATAAGTGTTTAGGGGAATATCCATGGAGGTTTTGGAGGTTAATAATTATAAACCAAACAAGAAAAGTCGGAAAACTCGTTTGATAGGCCCTGGGGTGCCGCGCGTAAGAAAGAGCCTCAAAACAGATTTTGTTCGCCAGGCCCTAGTGCGCAGTGCCAGCCACAATGCCTGAGGACAATGTCTGTCTATCAGGCTTTGGCGCTCCTTGACATTAAGAGCGGCACGAACCGCTTGTAACACCGTTCTTTCCCTATCTCTTCGTATGAGTTCCTATGTAATGTACCTATCATTCCTAGTTTATTCCTTCACTTTAAAGTACACCTAAACTTCATGAAATAATCCATAACAATGAGATCATGATCCTTCAACCCATAATCCAATTAACTTAAAGTTATAAACAAAGTTAAAGATGTTAAGAGTCAAGTTTCAAAATTAAGAAAGTAGTCAATGGAAGTTCTTAAAGTTTTCAATGAATATGAACAATCATTTTAACTTTTATTTAAGGTTCAAGTTAAAAGTCGAGCGAAGAGAAAAAAGTTGAGTTAAATTATCAAAATTTACAGTGAAACTAAGTATTTCCTAAGAGTTAAAATTTCAAGTAAAGTAACAGAAAGAATTGAATTAATTTATCTATAGTTATAAGGTGGACTAATTATTCCCTAAAGATTGATAAATGTTAAACATTTAAGGTAAAAGAGAACGAAGAATTTTTTAAAATTTTTGAACTAAACAGGGTACCATTGATTCCAAAAAGAGATTTTAAATCTAAATGTTTTAGTAAATTATATCATGCCAAAGGAACGAAGTTTTATTAAAAGTATTAGCTAATGTATGTTTTGAGAGTAGTATTGAGCACTGATGTGGGGATGAGAGTTCAAATAACTCAAGTAAACATGTAAACCATGTAGCCATCACGGTTATTAATGTGTTATACTTTTTAGATGATCAAGTGAGTTAAGCCAGTAGATCCACTAGATTGAGCATGTTCCGTGCGACGACAAAATATAGGATAGTTCTAGTACCATGGACGAAACCATGTATTACCACTTAGGGTCATAGAAGTGGTTGTCAGTTAGAGAAACTCCCACATAAACTAAAATAGTATCATACATATGTAAAGTTGTGTTTATTGTTTTTCTGTCTTCGATGAACTAAGAGTTTACACTGTTTTATTTGTTTTATATATATACTATTGGAAATGTTCTTATTTCTTTATATTGAGTAGTTTTCTTATTGGTTGAGCAAAGCCGATGTAAGTTAATCCTTATTCCATTTCAAGCATTATAGTTGAGTTTAGCATTCCAAATCACATACCCGTGCATTCAATGTACTGATGCCAATTGGCCTGCATCATTTTGTGATGCAGACGCAGGTAACTAAGATCAGCACACAGTGCTTAGGTTATTCAAATCCAACTCCAGAGTGAATGGTGATCCTCCTTGCATTCCGTAGGCATTCCTTCTAATTTGTTTTACTATTTTAGTTCCTTGAAGGGTATGGTGGGGTTTATCCAAACATCCATCACATTCAATTTGGAGGCTTCGTAGATAGTCAATAGTTTGGTTTGGAGTTTATTTTGTTGTTGAAACTTAAGTGTCATTTTGTCCAGATTGCTATATATAGTGTTTCATTTCCTATGCTTTATCTTCCACTAATTTAAGTAATCCAGGACAAGGGTTTGCTAGGGTCTACAAATGGTCTTCCAGTGCTATCCATGTCTATAGGCTCCGGCAGGGATAAACTTGGTACCAGAGCACATAGTTCTAGAGTTCTAGGGAGGCTATGAAGTCGTGTTTATAGAATCTTAGTCATCGGTGTGAAGTGTTCCACATTTATGACTGTGTGGCTGTGACATTAAGTAATGTCTCGCTTCTTTGATATTCTTTTCATTCGTGGATTTTATCTCAAAAGTTCTCTCTCTAATTGTGCTTACACGTATTTAAAATCATCATACCTCCAAGAAGAGAAGCCAGAGGTCGACCAGCCCGAAGAAAGGTTGATGAAAAAAGGGTTCTTAATGCACCCGATGTGCAACCCCATGGATAGGTTACAACTGCCGAGTTTCCGAAAGCTATCTGGATGTTAAGTCAAGTGGTAATGCACCAAGTCGGGAAACAAAGAGAAGCTCGACATGAAATGGCTGACACCTCGAGGGTTCATGAGTTTCTAAGAATGAATCCTCCTAGTTTCACCGGATGAAGCACTATTGAGGATTCGGAAAATTTTGTGGAAGATGTGAAGAAAGTGTTTCATAAAATGAATTATGTTGATGTTAAGAGGGTTGAGTTAGTTGCATATCAACTCAAGAGTGTTGCTATAACATGGTTTAATCAATGGAAGGATGGTAGAGTTGAGGTTGCACAACATCCAAGTTGGACTTTTTTTGAAGAAGCCTTTCTTGGGAGGTTCTTTCCTCGATAAATAAAGGAAGCAAAGGTACAGGATCCCCTCACTTTCAAACAAGAGTCCATGAGTGTTGATGGTTAAGGGTTGAAATTTACTGAGATTTTTCGCTATGCTCTAGAAATGGTGAAGAATATGAGGAGCAGAATGAGCTTGTTTGTTTGTTGGCTTAGGCCGTCCTTCAATCATAGAATGTAGGGGTGCACTATGAATTGGTGACATGGACATATAAAGGCTTATGGTCTTTGTCCAACAAGATGAACAGGAGAATCTAAGGGACATATAGGAATATGAATACAAGTCCAAGAAGACCGGGAATGAGTCTGGGCATCAAAAAGGTGGTTCGAATCGGTCATAGTTTCAAAAAATAGGGCTACCATCATCTGCTAGTGAACCTGTCCAAAAATCGAGGTGAGTATAGTGGCCAGTATTCGCCTCACTTCAAGGCAAGAACATCTCAGTCTCAAGTAGTGTGGTACAAGAAGGAAGTAGGGCTCCTAATGTACTAAGTGTGGTAGAAACCACCCACGAGATGGTAGAACTTGCCAGACAGGCTATTTTAAGTGAGGTCAAGAGGTTGAGTTCATAAGGGAGTTCCTTAAGAATAAGCAAGGTGGTGGAAATACAGGATATAAAGCTCAATATTCATCTGTTGCTCCACTAAAAAGGGTTGCACCTACAGGATCCACTTCTGGTATAAGTGGAGAGGAAAAATGCCTCTATGTAATCACTAGCAGCCCACAGAAAGAGAACTTTCCATATGTTGTCACGGGTACGATCAAAGTCATTACTTATGATGTTTTGCTTTATTAGACCAAGGAGAAAGTTTATCCTTAGTAACTTCTTATGTTGTAAATCAGTTTGAGATCCTTCCTGAAAAGCATTGTGAACCCTTCTTTGTTTTTACATCTATTAGGGATTTTATTCTAGAGAAAAAAGTCTATCGTGCTTGTCCTTTTACCATCAATCACAATACCACCATGTCTAATCATGTAAATTTAGAAATGGTAGATTTTGATGTCATTATAGGTATGCACTGGCTCCATTCCTGTTATGCATGAATACATTGCAAAATTTGAGTTGTCAAGTTTCAAATTCCTAATGTTTAAGTCATAGATTAGGCTAGTAGTTCAGCAGTGGCTAAGGGTCATTTCATTTCGTTCGGTAAGACGAGGAAGTTTGTTGCTAAGAGGTATATCTATCACTTAGTTGTATTTTATTAATAAAGTGTTGAGGTACCTCTCTCTTAGTCAGTCCCTATAATATATGAGTTTCCAGAAGTCTTTCGTAATGATCTACGAAGAGTCCCTCCGAAGAGAGAGATAAACTTTTGCATAGACATCATCTCAGATACTCGTACTAATTCTATTAGGCTATACAAAATGGAACCAGCAGAGTTAAAGCGCTAAAAGAGAAATTGAAAGATATTTTAGATAAAGGCTTCATTCGACCAAGTGTCTCACCTGGGGCTCTCCGGTCTTGTTTGTAAGGAAGAAGGATAGGTCCTTTAGGATGTGTATAGACTACCACAAATTAAATAAGGTGACCATCGAGAATAAATACCCTATGACAAGGATAGATGATCTTTTTGATCAACTTCAGGGTGCTTCTTGCTTTTCCAAGATTGACCTCAAATCAGGCTATCATCAGTTGAAAATAAGGGATTGTGATATTCCAAAAATAGCTTTTAGAACTATGTAGGGGCATTATGAATTTTTGTTATGTCCTTTGGTTTGACGAATGCACATACAACATTCATGGATCTTATGAACAGAGTCTTCAAACCTTATATTAGGCTTTTTTATCATCGTCGTCATTGATGAAATAATGGTTTATTCAAGGAATCAAGAAGATCATGCTAGTCACCTCAAGATTGTTCTCCAGACATTAAGAGATAAGGAGCTAGCTATATTTCAAGTTCTCCAAGTGTGAGTTTTGGCTTAAGTGTTTGACATTCATAGGCCATATTGTTTCTGATGAAGAGATTATAGTGTACATAGTGAAGATTGAAGAGGTTCAGAGTTGTCCTAGACCAACATCTCCAAAAGATTTAAGGAGTTTCTTGGGCTTGGTTGGTAATTATAGGAGATCTGTTGAACGAATCTTATCTATCTCTTCTCCTTTGACCAAGCTAACTTAGAAGAATTTCACGTTTCAATGGTCTGAAGCTTGTAAGAAAATCTTTCAAGAGTTGAAAAAGAAAATGACTACCGCTCTGGTTTTGACCTTACCATATGGTATTCAAGGTTTTGTGGTGTATTATAATGCATCAAGAGTTGTCTTGGGATGCGAGTTGATGAAGAATTACAAGGTTATAGCTTATGCCTCCAGAAATTTGAACTTTCATGAGAAGAATTATCAAAAGCGTGTCTTGGAATTGGTTGATGTGGTTTTTTCTTTGAAGATATTGCTTCACTACTTGTATGGTGTTCATGTGGATATATTCATTGATAAAAAGATCCTCCAATATTTATTAACTCAGAAAGAGTTAAATCTCAGACAAAGGAGGTAAGGCTTATTTGGTTGATGATGTCTTCAGAAGATTGTCTATCGATAGTATCACCCATGTTGAAGAAGAAAAAAGGGATTTAGCTAAAGATATGCTAATACTTGCACATTTGTGAGTCAGATTTATGAATTCCACATAAGGAGGAATATTGGTGAAAAATGGGGCTGAGTCATCCTTAGTGTTAGAGGTGAAAGAGAAGCAAGAGCAGACCCCTATTTTGCCTCATTTGAATGCAAGTGTCAATAACGAAAGAGTATTGACTTTTGAACAAGGGGGACACAGGGTGCTGAAGTAGCAAGGCAGATTGTGTGTACCTAAAGTGGATGGAATCCAAAAGACGATCCTAGAGGAGGCTTACAGCTTCAGATGTTCCATTAATATGGGTTCCATCAAGATTTACAAGAATTTGAGAAATGTTATTTGTGGGAAGGCATGGAGAAATGTATTGTCAGCATGTGAAATTGGAGCACCAATGTCACAACCCAAAACCGAGCCGCGACTGGCACCCACATTTTCTCCCCTATGTGAGCGAACCAACCAATCTAACCCTTAACATTTCAATGTATATCAACAGAAAATAATGCGGAAGTTTTAAACTAATTAATAAAAACAATTCAAACTATTATTATTATCCCCAAAATCTTGAAGTCATTACCACAAGAACATCTATCCTCAAATTACTAAACTAAGAGTATCTAAGAAAACAAAAACAAGTACAACGCTAGTCCATGCCGGAAAATCAAGGCATCAAGACTTGAAGAAGAAGATCCAGTTCAAGCTAGAAGCATTAGCTCACCCTGAAGAGCCTGTGTGACGAAGACTGGCTAGAATTACAATTGAATTGAAGACGACGGCACGTTTGCTGCACTCCACAAATAACAAAGAAGAAAACATAAAAGTAGGGGGTCACTACAACCACAAGTACTGAGTAGATATCATCGGCCAACTCAAAATAGAAGACAATATATATCAAGTAATATTATAAAATCAACTATGATACTTAACATGTAGCAACAACAATACTATATCATTAACAATTACCGTCAAGTTCACACATGAGGACTCAAGCCTCAATACATGCTCATTTGGGAATTAAGTTCATTATGTTGAGTATATTTATCATCTTTCAAGATTCATTATCTTTCATCCTTTGTGTCGGTACGTGACACTCCGATCCCCTACTACTATGTGTCGGTACGTGACACTCCGATTCCCTAATTCTACGTGTCGGTTCATGACACCCGATCCCCTAATATGTGTCGGTACGTGACACTCCGATCCCCTAATTCTACGTGTCGGTTCGTGACACCCGATCCCCTAATATGTGTCGGTACGTGACACTCCGATCCCCTAATTCTACGTGTCAGTTTGTGACACCCGTGCCACTAATACTATGTGTCGGTACGTGACACTCCGATCACCTAATTCTACGTGTCGGTTCGTGACACCCGTCCCACTACTACTATGTGTCGGAACGTGACACTCCGATCTACTAATACTATGTGTCGGACGTGACACTCCGATCCACTAATACTATGTGTCGGAACGTGACACTCCGATCCACTAATCTCATTCTGTCAATTCATCAAGCCTTCTTTATACCAAGGCATCAGCAATCCCATTACTTTAATTCATCAAGCCTTCTTTTATACCAAGGCATCATCATTAATAATGTATATTAAAGTTTCTTTCAAGATTTGGGATTCGATAACTTCATCATGCTCATATAATCACAATTACATAATCACAATTCATGCAAGCATACAAATAAGCACATAGCAGGGTTTACAATACTATCAATACATATCATTCGCTATTAAGATTTCACTACGAATATCGTAAAAAACCATAACCTACCTCCACCGAAGATTAGTGATCAAACAAGCAATTTCCCAAGCTTTGTTTTCTCTCTCCTTGTTCGATCGATTCCTCTCTCTTTCTCTTGTTCTTTCTATTTTCTTTATTCAAACCCTCTTTCTTTTACCCTAATTAACAATAATTAAGAAATAAAAGATGGCAATAATGACCCCTAATTAACTTAAGGTTACCTCTTTTAACCCACAAGTAATTAGACTTATTAATATTAACCCTCTAACTTTATAATTAAGGAAGGAATAGTCCGAAACGTCCCTTAAAATGTGTAAAGAAATCCGACTCCGTCTGGGAATACGCACCCTGTGACGGCCCGTCGTGCCTACGACGGTCCGTCATGCAGGTCGTTGTAAAGACCAGAAACTCCATTTTCCACCAAGGAGTCTGTGACGGTCCGTCCTGCACTTTCGTCACGACATTCAGAGAATCGTTTCCTGTACCAAATTCTCAAGAGTTGAAGTGTTTTGCAACGGGAGCTCACGACGGTTCGTCGTAGATGTGACGGCCCGTCCTGCAGGTCCGTCACAGATTACAGAGAGTCGATTTTAATACCCAAGTTTCAGAATTCTAAGTGTTCTGGACCGAGAAACCCTCGACGGTCCGTCGTGCCTATGACGGTCCGTCGTTGTATCCGTAGTCTTAGCTAGTTTTTCCAGAAGTAAAATCAGCTGCTTAAAAACGACTAAACAGGTCGTTACAATAGATACCAATTTACCCATCGTTCGTCCTCGAACGAACAAAAGAAGAACAACAAGGGCGAAAAGAAGTACCTGAATCTGTAAACAGATGTGGGTATTTTTCTTGCATCTCTGCCTCCTTCTCCCAAGTAGCCTCTTCAACCGGTCGATTCTTCCATTGAACTTTGATGGATGCAATTTCTCTCGACCTCAACTTGCGAACCTCTCTATCTAAAATAGCAACCGGTTCCTCCTCATAAGTCAAATTCTCATCAAGCAAAACTGAATCCAACGGATGATGTAGTTTCCATCCCCATGGTATCTTTTCAACATGGACACATGAAATATACCGGATGCACTCCGGACAGCCCTGGAGGCAAGGCTAATTCATAGGCCACCCCTACTCGCTTAAGTACCTCAAATGGCCCAATATACCTTGGACTTAGCTTACCCCTTTTCCAAACCGCATCACCCCTTTCATGGGCGAAACCTTCAACAAGACTTGTTCACCCTCCATGAACTCCAGTCTCTACCTTTCGGTCGCATATTCCTTTTGTCTACTTGAGCCGCTAGAAGCTTTCCTTGAATGCACTTTACCTTATCTAACGAATCCCTCAAGAGATCAGTACCCCAAGGTCTAACCTCAAATGCATCGAACCAACCAATGGGAGATCTACACCTCCTCCCATACAATGCTTCAAAAGGGAGCCATGTCAATACTGGAGTGATAGCTATTATTGTATGAAAACTCTGCCAAAGGTAAGAAACTATCCCAATGACCACCAAATTCTATCACACATGCACGAAGCTATACTCCAACACTTGAATCGTTCGCTCAGAATGACCATCACTCTGAGGGTGAAACGCAGTACTAAGGTCCAACCTAGTACCTAATTCCGCATGCAATGTTCTCCAAAATTAGAAGTAAACTGCGTGGCCTCTATCTGATATGATGGAGAGTGGAACTCCATGCAACCGAACAATTTCTGAGATGTAGATTTTGGCTAAATTCTCTGCATTGTAGGTCACCTTGACCGGAATGAAGTGAGCGGACTTAGTTAATCTATCCACAATTCCCAAATAGAATCAACTTGCCCAATGTCTTTGGAAGACCACCACGAAGTCCATTGCAATTCTCTCCACTTCCATTCAGGAATGGGCATTCTCTGAAGTGTTCCTCCGGGCCTCTGGTGTTCATACTTTTTTTGCTGACAATTTGGACATTTGGCAACAAAATCCACAATGTCACGCTTCATTCTACTCCACCAAAAGTGGTGTTTTAGGCACGGTACATCTTGGTTGCACCAGGATGTATAGATTATCCGGAGAGGAGCCTCTGTAAGAATAGTGTGGATCAAGTCATCAACACGAGGCACACATATCCTTCCCTTGATTCTCAAAAACACCTTCCTCATCATTTGG
>JAKWIY010000199.1:0-42286 GCA_027704805.1 Solanum corneliomulleri
TGTCTATATCATCTACACAAGTTATTTACACCCAAAAAGTAGAGATACTATACAATTCCACTTAACTTTGTGGATAAAATTTGATCTATCTTCAAAGCATCTTTCATTTCTTTCTTTCCAAACTGACCACCATACACATGCTGGTATTAATTTCCACCATCTCTTTTGACTCTTACTTCCTCCCTACCTAATCCAACAACTCAATAGATCGGATGTATGTTCTGGCCTTGTCCAGTTCATGCTTGTGATGTCGAGAAACAAGTTACAAATTTGGACAGTAAACTTATAATGCAGGAAGAGATGGTTATTATTTAACCCTGTCAAGTTGCACAAAAAACACCTAGGGACCAGTTGTATGCCTTTCTTTTGTAGAATTTCTCCCGTTAAACATGCTCTCCTTATCACTAACCCGGTGAAACACTTTACTTTTGTAGGAATATCACTTTTCCAAAAGTAATTCCAATTATATTTTGGGG
The DNA here is from genome assembly GCA_027704805.1 of Solanum corneliomulleri. Classification (NCBI taxonomy): domain Eukaryota; kingdom Viridiplantae; phylum Streptophyta; class Magnoliopsida; order Solanales; family Solanaceae; genus Solanum; species Solanum corneliomulleri. Next base: position 477 of record JAKWIY010000199.1, read on the forward strand.
CCCTTTCATCCCCAGTAGTCCTCTTTGTAGGCATTGTTGACTGAGAAGACTCCATTCATACTATGTTTAATGTTGTAGTTATTGTTGTTGTAATAATCATTCCAGCTAGTATTGCTGTAGCGCTGCCACTCTCTCCACCTCCCAGTCATTAAGTAGTCTTCTTAAAGATATATCACATCCCTGTTCTTTCCAACAATCACTACTCTAGCATCAGAGTTCTCAAATATTAGAAACTTTTAATCTAGAAAAAGTTCACTAAGAGGAGTTTGGTCTATCCAGCCATCTTTCCAAAATTTAGTTTTGTTTCTATTTCCCATATTAATATACATATTTCCGTCCATTTGTGATCATGGGTTCCTGGTTGTCCTCCATACCCCCACCCCATATATTCAGAGGTGATTTTTGTACACCAAGGATTTAGTTCATATTTTGCTACTATAACCTCCTTCTAGAGAGTTGCATCTTCCTCAGTGCATCTCCATAACCACTTTATCAAAAGGCTTTCACTTTGCAGCCTCAAATTTTTAATCCCTAAACCCCTCTTTCTTTGCTAAGAAGAACATTCTTCCAGTTGACTAAATTATAATCTTTTCCCTCCTTAATGTTTTTCCATAGGAAGTTCCTTCTAAGCTCGTCTAATTTTTTCACCACCTTTGCTGGGATTGGAAACAAGGACATCACATAAGTTGACAAAGAGTCCAAAACAAAGTTTATAAAGATCAATCTACCCCAAGGGATAGGTAAGGATATATATTCTGGGGACCTCATTTACCGGAAAGAGACATTTGGGGTCATCCGCATAGAGCATATGAAACATCTTTTTCTTCCCCCAATCTATCTTCGACCTGAAAGCCTCTAATTCATCTATTTTGTGTTGCAATCCTCATCATACTATCAAAGCATTGCATTGACAAAATGAATTAGGGGAGGGGGGGTCCCATTTACAAGGACAGAAAATAGACTATTTTTATACATACCTCAATCCACTTCATCCATTTCCTGCCAAATCCCATTTGACTGAGAGTATAAACAAAGGTAGGCCAATTCACATGATCATAAGCTTTCTGAATATCCAATTTGCACATTAGACCAAGGTCTCCTCCTTTCATTCTTGATTCAATGCATTCACTAGCAATCAGTGGTGCATCCATGATTTTCCTCCCCTTTACAAAAGACATTTGATGTTTGTTGATCAACATCAACACCACCTTTTTTAACTTTTAAACCAATAATGTAGCTATGATCTTGTGGACTCCCACACTAGGCTGATTGGCCTAAAATCCTTCAACTCTGATGCTCCAAGTTTCTTTGGGATTAAAGCGATAAAAGTTGCATTAAAACTCTTCTCAAAAATCTGATTAGAGTGAAAATTGATTTGTATTGATGATGTCTTCCTTCAACAGGGCCCAAAAAGTCTAGAATAATGCAATCGGATATCTATCAGGACCCGGGGCTTTCTCCTTTGCACATAAGTTCAAACATACCCTTATCATTTCTTCCTTAAAAAGGTCTCTGCAGCCTTACTTTTTCTTCTTCAGTGACCATTATAGCCTCCTGCAGACTCAACTCAGGTCTCCATTGTTCTGCCTCCTTGTATAGGTTCTTATAGAAATTATGCATGTCCTCTTTGATCACAACTTGATCCTTAGCAATATCTCCATCCACTTCCAATTGGTCTATATAGTTAAATCTTTTATGAGAAGTTGCAATTCTCTGGAAAAATCGTCTGTTCTTGTCACGTTGTTTTAGTCATTGGGTTCTTGGTCTTTGCTTTTAATCTAATTCTTCCTTTCTTGCCACATCTTTAAATTCCATGTCATATGTGTCTTTTGCAGCAGTTCATCATCCGCAAAGGGCCCTTTTTCCTGAATTGTTTCCCAATTAGAAATTTGATTGAGAATATATTCCTTCCTTTGTTTCCAGAACCCTTATTATTTTTGCTCCACACCTTTAGCTTTACTTTCAACATTTTTAACTTTTTCCGCCAAAATATAACATGGTGTGCCAATCACACCAATCTTTCACCTTCTCTATGAAACACTCCACCTCTAACCAACATGTTTCAAATTTAAAATAAGAAAATTTTCCACCCTTCATCTCCGCAAGACAATTTTGGGAAGACTACTTTGAATTATAAGTGTAAAATTCTCTCCCCACTCTGCACAATTTAGAAATCTGTCAATTCTAGAAGCACAAATATTATTCTCTCCCTTTAGCCAGGTGAAAAATCCTCCACAAAAAGGAAGATCAACCATTTTATTTCTTCAATGCAGGATGAAAATTCTGATATAGCACCGGTTAGTCTGTGATAATTTGTTCTTTTTGGATATCTAGTGACAGTGAAGTCACCATACACTACACAAGGCCCGTTAATGTTATGCTTTAGCTCTAATATTTCTTGCCATAACACTCCTATTTATTCTGTTGTAGTCTGCATATACTGCTGCACTAACATACCAACTGAAATCATCATTTACTCCTGAAAATGTTCCAGTTATATTTTAGTTTCCATTCAGAAACAGCTCCCCCTCCAGATTCTCCTATCCCTAAGTATTAAGATCCCACCACTACTCCCTTGAGCTCCTTCATTTACACCCCATCCATTTGTTACTCCAAATGCTTTGTAAAATGTTATCTATTGATCCCTCTAATTTTGTATCAGCCTCCCACTGCTTTAATAATTTCCACACTATCCCCGTCTTGCTCTCTCCATTTAACCCCTTTACATTCCAAGACAGATTTTTCTCTCATGATTGCTTGAGAGTTAGAATTCTCCCACTGGATCTTGGCTCTCTATACTTGAAATTCACATCGAAGAATAAATTTCTGATTTCTTACGGAACTATGTTGTTCTCCTTTGTAACTTTCAGACCTTCCCCCAGCCCATTCTTCTTATCCCTCTCATCAAGTTTCATCAATGAAACATGTTCTTCCCCTCCTACACCTCTTAAGATCAACTCCAAATAGTTGGCTGAAATTTAATATATTCGCGTGAACCCATTCAGTTGCATTTGCTTCCATATCTTCCCCTAGTGAACTGATGTCAATCTGTAGTGGAACTGGTTCTGACTCTGCGTACATGATTTCCAAAGTATTTGGAAAATCTGTCGCCTCCTCTCTTTGATTTTGACTTTCGATAACCTCGTCAATTATCAGAATCTCCCCATGATTTTGTTGTCTGTTATCTTTTTCCGCTGCACCACCCTTCTTTCTTTCCCTTCATGCAAAGCTCAACCTCCTAATTCGACATCAAAATTGACAAAATTACTCACCTCCAAGTTGTTCAGCACTCGAATAGCTTCAGCCAATTTTGTGAATGCATTTTAAATAATATTGGGCTTGAATAAATAACTTCAAAGAGTGGCTGAAGGTTGTGTTGTATTTAGACCAATGAGCTTCTTAGAAGTGAGCCTAATAGAGTTTGGTCCATCAAGAATTAAATCCCTTCCCATTCTTAAATCTGACCTACATGTCAAGTCACTACGGCCCACATGTGGGCCCGGAAATTCAAAGAACACTCATGCCCAGGCGCATGTCTACTGCTCCCAGCTATTCCTTCCATTTTTTGATATATTGATATCCGATATATTTTCCCTCTCTCCTCTTTGGTTCAAAATCTCCTCCTCTTTCTTCTTCTGGTTGAGTGTCAGCAGCTCACACCAAATCAGAAGTGAGTATACGAAGTATCCGTTAGCAACTTTAATTTCCATGAGATTCTATCCCTTGATCCCCTTACCCTGATCCGAGCCCATCTTAGATGATTTTGAGCTAAGTTTATTCTTCATTTTCCAACCAACCTCCACATCTATCCCCTATCTCTTTCATTACCTTAGAATTTCATATCATACACTTGTAAATTGGGGATTTATCTCCATGTTGGCTTGCTCATCTCCTCACATCATTCCGGATAGGCCTCTACACCAACAATGAATCTTCCTTCTAAGTATCGGCATGACATAGCAATTTCCTTGTGTGTGCTTTCCTACATCAAGGGCTTGTCTTCAGTCAGTTGATTCCATTTACTTCTTGTAATAGCCTCTTCGTAAATTCCGTTTCCAGTAAAGGGTTTATTTAGCCGAACTCTTGGTGTGATAGCTACACCTTTTGTACTTGATTTTTCATTAATAAACTCCTCTATATTTTTAGCAAGCGTCTGCCATTCTTCATTGAAATTGTTTTCTGGAATAATAATAACTGACCTGTTATGACATTTGACTGCAATGATTAAAATAAATCTACCACATTTATTGAACTTCTGTGTGCAATAAACATGGGTACAAATATCTCTACATCTCCACGGTATAAAGTTTTGACCTATGTTGCCAGAAGCTTCATGAAATCTCTTGTACAACTATATAAGTACAGCCTTGCTTAGAATCATCCTTCTCACTGAGTCTTGTACTTTCCACCCAGTCGGACCATATTCATGATGCAGAATGGGACCTCATAAGGTAATAAAATTTCCCTCCCATTCAAAAAAATCCTGTTTTCCATCTCGGGGAAAAAAACAGATGGAGGAGAAGAGGGAGAAATGAAAAAGCCGCAAAACTCCGGTGGTATAAGACAACCATAGAGAATATAAAAGCCCTGAGGGGACGACTTCTAGATTTTCTTTTTGAAAATTGTGCCTGAAGTGCATTTTTTTCACCCTTGCATCTTCATTAAACCTTCTTGCACTTTTTTTAAAAACTACTTCTGTTCTGCCCCAAGTGCGTTGAACAGGATCTCATTTCACTTTTCTCTTTAAAAGGCAAAAATTATGACCTGTAAATAACAGTTAATCCTTCTGTTTTTGCTCCTTTGCATTGACATAAATTTATTTGACTAAGAAATTATGCTAGGAATTGCAAATTATTGGACTTAATACATTGAAATGTATCTGATGTCAAACAAGTTAAACTTAAACATGTTATATACCGTAGTAACAATTTATCATCTTTTGTCCTTGTCTTCTAAGGTTGGCGGGAGTTTGAGTCCTTAAGTTCAAATTATAGCATAAAATCCCAATTAATTTTAACATTTTTAGGGTTCTCTTAAAAAAAGTAACAAGCAATACTGGTGTGTTTCAAATAACGGAAACTGTCTTAGAAAATGCTTTTTAGGAATATAAGTGATTTCCTACTTGTTTTCTAGTGTTTGGTAAGTAAGCAAAATATTTTTGAATGAAGAAGTAAGTAAAAATATAGTATCACAAGAACATTTATATATAATCTAGCAAAATACTATGGAAGTAGAAGGGATTGGAGTCTATGGCCTCGGAGGCGGTGGTATGAATGATTGTCAAGGGGTGAGGTCATTGGGTGGGTTCGAAGGAGACAATGAACTCGTTTTCCCTACTTCCATTAAGGAAGTCATTTTACTTGTTTTCCTAGAGGACATGTTATTCTCCATACCAAACACACCCTTAAGTTCTCCATTTTGTTCTTGAGTTTCTAAACTCATGTTTTCAGTACGTCTGACAAACATATTGTTTAACATAAGGACAAAAAAGAAAGTAACTTTTGCCTTAGTCATCAAAGGTGTCCCTTTGGGCTGGCCTCAACTCAAGATGCAATACTCTGCAATGGGTTATGTTTTGGCCTTGTAACTTACATTCAGAACAATACTAGGACGATAGTTGTAGTGTAACTTCAAAACATCTTTATGAATGAGTCCCATAGCCTCAGCCTTAATTTCCATTCTCACAGACTCTGGGAAACTAGAATAGGTCCACCCGAACCTGGACTCTAGCACAAGTAGGGCGGGTTCTATTAATGGTGGCCAAATCTAAGTGAAGAGGTTCACCCGCTGCTGAGGCTAATGTGAATATAGATTCTTTTACAAATAATGTAGGCAAAAAGATTAGGAAACAAGATTATGCCTTAGCCTATGTAATTTATCTAAAGACTCTCAAAGTCGAATTATAGATCAGTAGGCGCATCTAAATATCTGATAAGCTATACTTTCTTATCCTTCATGTAGTATGCATGCTTGGCAACAAATTGGTGAAGTCCTCCAGAAGAGCACATCTAATTAGTATGTGCTTGTTGTGCAAAACTCTTATGCAACAAGTACCATTGATACACACTACACAGGTATTCCTTTCCTTATATCTTTTATATCAGGCTAGCCGTACAAAAACTTACCAACCCACTACATATCGTAAGTATTCGATAATGTTCATATGAGTAACTTCAGCCTCTGTTCATTAATCTACTAGAACACCATTGTCATATTCAACCTGTCTCAACAGAATAGGCTCAATAGTAGTATTTGCAGGTAAAGCAGACTGATTCAGATTGTTTGGATTCAATAAAGTACCATAATTAGTAACGAGTTGGGGATTAAGAATCTGTAGGAAACTTTACATTAGGATTTTGGGAAGTGTAAGAAGTAACTGGCATTTGAGTGGAGGGAAGTGGAGGAAAATAAGGTTGGAAATCAGGGTATGGCCCACCACCGAGATCGGAGGAGTGGTGGCCAGCGGCAGATGCATAAGTAAAGTTAGGTCAAAACAGTGGGTGTAGGGATGAGAGAGAAAAGAACATTTTTCTCTCATATGACAGTCTTACAACTTCCACATTACAACCAAATGAAAAGCCCTAGTTGATCTGTACTTGAGAACTTCTATATTAGTGGATAGCAACAAAACAAGCAAGCTTATGGTACTCTTCTATGTGGCAAAACAATTCTTTGCTCATTGTGAGTGTCATAGTTCTTGAACATTACCCTTCATTTTGCATTTATTGGCTTGATACTTTTTGTGAATCTGGGGTAATCCGTTTGGTGAGGCATAAGGATTCCAAGGATGCAAGAATTCATCGTCAAGACATAACTATGAGCAAGAAAAATGGTGTTCTACTCTCTTGGTAGATCTAAGTCAAGTTTGCTAATTAACAAAGCTCTGAACTTATAATTGATATCCTTCAACAGTTGTTTTTCTGGGGTTCTTTGTTTTTGCTCGAGACAAGCAATGGTTCAAGTCTGGGGGAGTTTGATAAGTCACATTGATATGTGTATTAATGCTTCTTCTCATATAAGATTGTTGAATTTTGAGTATTATATGTCGTAATTCCTCACTATTTATGTTGTTTTAATGATAGGTGTGCAATGAAGGAGACAAGGAGAAAATACACAAAGATTGAAGTGCAAGAAATGCAAGAAATGAAAAAGAATTAGCTGAAGAAACATTAACAACCCGGATCATTTATTTTAGCTTTGAGCGAGAGGGATATAAAAAGGGATTTTTGGAGGAATTTAGGGTGTAGGTGACAGAACACATCTTTTGGATGAAAAGAGAGAAAATGAACACAAAATTCCAAGTTTTGATGATAGTTTGAAGATTTATCACAACTTTCTTCTTAGTTTTGATTCATCTTCTCCTCTCGTCTCTTAAATTATGAACTTGTTAATGTTTAATTTAACAATGGTTGATTTTTCTCAACGTATGGAGCAAACTTTTTGTAGTTGAGTTAAGATGACACCTATGGTTGATTAGCGATTACTTTTTGTCTTTTCTCATGTGTTCACTTGATTTCTTGAGGCGATATTAAATTATTAATCGCAAGAGATGATTGAGTTTCTCCACTGTTTAATTCATTGTCAGACGTTCTACGGTTGTATATTAATTCTATTGCAAGAAAGAATTAGTAACTCAACTTTAGAAGTGTCACAAAGATATTTGAAAGAAACCAACATTTGTCGATCAATTGGGAATCATTGAATACTATTCTTCGTGTTTTATAATTTTTGTTTCTTTCTTTTCATTGTATATCCGAATGGAGTATGATTATTAGAAGGGGCAAGAAGGATTGAAAGTATTCGTAAGAACCGTTCATATTGTACGAAGGCTGGTGACAGGTGAACAAAATCACTAATTTCAACAGGTGGATTCGTGACATGGCTCATTCATCCCTTCTAAATTATATTTGTCTACTTGAGGTGTGCCATTACTCTTCCTTAATTAATTAATTTATTTAACAATCAAACTTCCTCAACTATCGAAATTATCAAATAGTAATTAATCAATCTCAATTAGCATAAAATTATCCTAATCCTCGTGGGTTCGACAATCTTTTATACTATCTTTGACAAGCACGAGCTTTAGTTTTATATATTCGCTTGCCAAAATGAATTCAGGTGAATTGTATATCAGCCTTTTCAAATATGAAATACTAATTTCCCTACACATTTCTAAAATCCTTCTCTTACTTTTCATGGATTTGATAAGTAATAAAGGTCATAACTTCTTACCTCTGTCAGGCTGAATGTATGAGAAATGTTGACTGTAATCAAACCCTTAGACAACCAAGCTAGAAGCTCCTTCAGAGAATCTCCAAGCACATTGGGTTGATGTATCTTATAGCTTCCCCAATACAATCCGTGAATTGTCCAGTTCTGTAAAACGAAAATTGTAGAAAAAATTATGTTATTACTATACAAGGAAAACAAATATGCTTTCTACTTTTTCTTTTGGTTTGTGAGGGAGGTAAACAGAGATTGAAAAAAAGTAAGAAAAGGGTGACGGATAAACAAAGATAAAAAGTAAGAAAAGTCAATTGTTACTCATGCTGCTTGTATTATTAGTCTAATGGATAGTTGGAAGTAGCTAGTTCATATAATGAAACAAACGGTGGAGAGACCTCTGATGCAATTATTTAGGAGCAACATGTCTAAGAAGAAAGCAGTTACTATTATATGTCTTGTTATCCTCTCGTGACAATACCGTGAATTTCGACACTTAAGATTCTCCCAGATTGAGAAATGCTATGCTACTAGCATGTTTCAACATAATAGATGTGGTCGAAATTATGACACAGTCTATATTGTGAACATGAACTTTAACCTACTTGTATTGAAACCAATTAGTGGTGCAAGGAGCTAGTCGTGCCCAGAACATGCTTAACTCAACTTAGCAGCCTTGGACATTTCTAATTCAGAGCTACACAAATTGACCAGCAGATTATCTCATTTGGGGCATGTACATGTAAGATGAATATACTTGATAAGATCAGATGCTCCAATCTTCAACCATGTTCAATCCTAAGAGATTAAACCTAGAAATTGGCTGCTATAAGAAATTATTCCCATCTTCTTCCATCTTTCTACGTCTTGCTACACCCTTCTCCACTGTCTCATTCTGCTCTAGTTCTTTCTTCGTGCAGCCCTTTTCTCCAAACATTCTTTCAGTATTCTCCCACTCCCACTCCCGCTCCCACTCCCGCAAGCCCTAAACCTCAATAAAGATCATAATCACTGAAGCATTCAACCTTAATACTACGGAAAAACTTCAGAATCTGTTTCTCTCATCTATCTTTTTCTTCACCTAATAAAAGTTGCCAATGTTTGGGCATGTGCAAAGGAGGTGCAAAGGAGGTGCTGACACCCCAGTAAGGAGGTGGAAGAGGCCAGTTATAGGGGGTATCCGGAGGGGTAGAGGTGGTCAAAGAAGTATTAGAAAGAGATGATTAGACACAACTTGGCGCTGCTTCATATCGCCGAGGACATGAATCTAGATAGAAAGGAGTGAAGGTCATGCATTAGGGTAAAAGGTTAGTAGGGATGAGTGTTGTCTTGTCGTGTGTTGGTTTAGGCTTGGTAGTATATGTCTTAGTACTAAGTGTGTACCCTTGTGGTTCTTGCCATATGTTGTGTATTGTGTTTCAATTATCATATATTACACTGTTGTTATTGTATCTTTCTGGTAGACTTTACACTGCCTTTCTTATTAACGACCATGCTTTCTTCATTATTTTCTTTTTTTTTTATTGGGTTTGATGCACTTGAGCCAAAGGTCTTTTGAAACAACCTCTCTACCTCCTCTAGGTAGTGGTAAGATCCGCGTACACTCTACTCTTCTCAAACCCCACTTCGTAGGATTTCACTGGGTATGTTGTTGTATTAGAAGTTGCCTAGGAGCTAAAGCAACCTATTTCCATGTCCAACATCACCTCTAGCCCAACTGTAATTTAGAGGGTGTTTGGCGAAGATTATAAGGTGGTCAAAATGGCTTGTAAGCACATTGCTTATTTGGATCTAGTAAACATTCAAACAAATTAAAATCAGCAAAGCCATAAGTTGGTGACTCCCAACTTATGGCTTTTTAGATTATAAGCACTTTCGATTTGAGGTTTGACCAAGCGTTTTTTCTATTTTATTTCTAAATATTTTTTAAAATTCTCAAATACCTTATTGAAAACAAAAAGTCCTACCTTCCTTTCCATTCCATATTTGTTATACATACTTTTTCTTAAAAATATAATTTTACATTTCTAACTTTTTATGAAATCGCTAGAGTATTTTTGTCATTTTAACAAAATAACAATTTTAACAACACTTTTTTACCAAACACATCTACGGCTTATTATCAGTTTGAACACTAATCCAAACATGTAATTGCTTATATAACAAATCAGTTTTAACACTTAAAATTGTTTTTCAGCACTTAGATACCAATCAGATAATCCAAACAAATTCTTAGTACTCGAAAAAAAAATTCTGTTTTGTAGGCAAATTATGTTGCGCCGAGGCCCATTTTTATAATATCAGAAAAAGTTTCTAGCCCTTTTTGCCTTATATATTTTGTGGGTCATTGCAATAGTAGGTTTAATAATAGTTGTTTTGCATATATTGTTCTTCATTTATTCACCATTTTGGTCCTAATTATGCATGTGCCCTTTTTAACAAATAACATTGTCAGTTGCCTGTTACATCTTGATTCTACCATTCGACCAAAATTATCTAGAAGAGTAATTTGAATCATAAAAGCACTGAGGCAGACCAAATCAAGCACATACTAATAGTAATTATTTATTTCAGCTTCAAGCAAATCAGATCTGGCTTGATTCTCTCACAAATCTTACTCCAAACTTGCAACACTAAGCATCATGACTAGATAGGTGTCTTCTACACTGCACATAATGAGACAAACTTGTGTGGATCTAAGAATAACGCAATCTATGCATGTATCATTGTATCGTTAGAAGATCTTTACTTGAAAATGAAAATACTCAACAAATTGTTGCAGTAGTAACCAACAACAGTAGCTGAAGCACATATAAAGTTGAATCACATGCATAGACAAGTCTGGTAACAATAATTCACAGGCTTCACGAGTTCAAACTTAATCCAAGATATAGCATGTAGCCTACAAACCGAATTAAACGACAAACTTTAATAAAAATAATTATTATTTTGAAAATGGAACTCCAATAATTATTTAATAGCCTTTTCAACTCTTTAACCCGTGTCTCCAATATACCTGTTTCACACACTACATAACCATCAAGACCATTTTCACTACTGTTCTCTACCCATTCAATTTCAAGACAACAAAGAGGAGAGTTACAGATTTCACAATTTAAAATTACGGAATTTAAGAAGCCTTCTCGACTCCAAAGTGATCTAACATAGGACATCAATTTGAAGTGGAAGAGGAATTTCATTAACTGAACAGGGATAAATCTTGGTAAGATACTAACGAAGTAGAGTAATACATTTCTATTGAGCACTAACATTTCTTGTACAATTAACTGCATTACAAGTAAGAACCAAATAGGTAATCAGGAAAACAGTTAGGGTGCTTAAAGGACATACCTTCACTAACGCAATATTGGCTGGGATGACAGGTACTTCCCCACTTGCAAATCCAATAACCAGAATTTGTGCCCCCCAATTTAATAGCTTTAAGCTATCTTTTGTAAGTTTCCCCCCGACTGGATCATACAAGACATCGACCCCTTTGAGCTTTCTTGACTTCAGGAAGCCCTTGACACTTTCGATGACATTTGCACTGCTCAAGTCTACTGCATGATCAACACCTAAAGACTTCAAAAACTGCACCTTTTCATTTCCCCTAAGATTCAACAGACAAGCAACGATAATTTTAGTACAAAAACTTAAATCAACTTTCTTGTATACATAAGAATCTACAAGTACCTAGCCACTGCAATAACGGTCGCTCCACAAACCTTCCCAATTTGTACCGCCGAAAGCCCAACGCCTCCAGCTGCTCCAAGCACCAGTAAAACCTATATAACAGGATAACCAACAGATATCGCATGCTTTCAGGTTGTAAATAAATCATGTAACAAACTGGCATGACCCTTTTCTCCCCCAAAACCAAAGGAAGGTGACCTACCTGTTTGGGACGCAGCTGTGCTCTATGCACCAGAGCCACATGTGATGTCCCATATGCAACAGGAAGTGCAGCAGCTGCAACTAGATCACACCCATCAGGTACTTGAAACCTACAATTCCAAAACAAACTTAGAAACTTTTTGAACCATTGAATCAAAACAGAAAAAGGAACATCTAGTTTGTCTCATATACAAAGACCAACCTAGTACACTTTCAATTTTTAGTGTATTTCAAACTAAACTAATTCCAATTGTTCAATCAATTAACTAAGTTAAATTGGACAACATAACTCATCCATATCCATTATGCTCTATTAGGCCCATTTCATTTCACTACTAATCAGGATCATTAAAAAATTGGTAAATAAAGCTTTCTACGTTCGCACCGCTTAAAATAAACAATAAACCAGAGAGAATAAGGAATAACTTACAAGTCAGATTCATCGGCGACGATGAATTGAGCGAATGAGCCAAGGCCAACAAAAGAGCAAACGAGGTCTCCAATTTTGAACTTAGTGACATTAGGGCCAATGGCTTCAACAACGCCGGAGTAATCGGAGCCAGGGATGAAGGGCAACGGAGGTTTCTCTTGGTATTTGCCAAGGACTTGGAGATAATTTGCGAAATTCAAGCTGGTGGCTTTGATTCGAACTCTAACGGAGGTTGGCAATTCCAAATTAGGTATGGGGTGGGATGTTGAGAGATCGAGTGACGAATTCTCCGAGGCATTTGTGGCAGAGTTGGGTCGCCCAGTTTTCTTACAAGTAAAGCTTCCATTTCTTTCCAGTAATCGTGTCTTATGCACTCCAGATACCCTTTGTACTTGAGGTGTGTTCACTGTGAAAAATTAAAGTTGTTGATGTGACATGCCTCTAATGCTAAAAATAATATTTATTTATTTCCTCAAATTTTTCACTATGTATATATAATTATCTTATTTTAAATTAATTTGTAACATGATCAAGTCAATAAATTAAAAGAAAACGATTCTATTAATTCTAAGCTTTTACTCTATGCATAGGAGAAGACATCCGTCTACTTTCAAAACTTTTGCAACTCCTAAATCCTAATTCAAAACTTTTGCAACTCCTAAATCCTAATTAACAGATAGGCCTTTTGTATCTCCTAGGTCACTACTGCTTGCCCCCCATTATTAATTAGCATTGTATAAGTTAGTAGGCATAATACATAAATGTGTCTTTTAATTTGACTTTAAATTATATTATGTCCTTCAATTTTGAGTGTGCATAAGTAGACACTTAAATTTGTATAAAGTTGAACAAATGGACACACATGTCCTACATATCATTTTTTGTCCTACGTGGTGTCTTTTATGTATTGTGTCGTGTAGGACTTATGTGTTTATTTACTTTAGAGTTGAATAACTAAAATGCCTGTTTGTGCATTATGAAAATTGGAGGTTAAAGTTAAAATTTAAAGTCAAATTTAGAATCTAATATATGTATTATGCCTAACTGGTAATCAACAATTAAAAATTAGAAATATACGAAAGATGAGACGTCACTCCCAGATTATTTCTAAAAAACGATAACAACAATGATCATTGCCATCAAGCTTTGAGGTATGTTTCCTTACAAGCTAATCTATCTCTTTTTTCATTTTCCTTTTAAACGTATTTTTATTATAAACCTTAAATTTTTTTTTAGAAGAAAATAATATTTCTACGATATATATTTAGATTGCTTTGAACGGTAGTATCAATTGCCATATGAAGATTCTAATAATTAGGAATAACGAGATGTACAATGGAAGTAGAGACCAGGATGAACAGACTAAGAAGGTATGATATTTCATGGTAACTTTTTATACTTGTAAAAGCTTCCTAATTTGTTTAAAATATTTCATTGAGATTCCGAGGAATAAATATACTAACCTCAATCTACAGCTTTACATTCAACTTACCCCCACAAAAAATAAATAGGTAGGATTGCAACAAGTCAGTAATAGTTCACCATTATATCTCAGAATCAAATTGCAGAGAGTAAAGGCAGCCTAAAATGAAATATGAATACAATAGACACTAATAGTTCAAGGTTAAAGAACAGAAAACTAAAAGTACATCTAGTTTTATATTTCGTGAAAGAAAAAGCCCCTTGTTCCCTCATCTCTTTAATAAAATAAAAAAAAAAACACTTTCAACAGTGAACATATGTATAAAACACAATCAAAAAAAAAAAATTGGTCACACACCAAAGTCTGAGAAGATACTCAGAATAGTTACAAAAATAAATCAACATGGAAGAGTGGCAAACTTTCAGACACAAACACAATCTGTTAACTAAGCAGAGTCAACTCATACCACAAACCCTATAATCACTAACAAAAATTTCAAAAAATAGACAAAGATCTCTAATCTACGATTCTAATGAATCTATATATACAAGGAACTGTTCAGAATCAGGATAATGTTAATTCGATGAGTAAAAAGGAGAAAGGATGAGAAATCGAAGAAATGCTTATCTGTTAATTAACCAAAATCGGCGAGTACACACAGTTATATGTGAAACCCTAACTCTGCAATACAAACGCTTTTGCAGCAATAAATAGAAAGAAGAAATTCAGAAAGGGAAATGAGATGAGGAGATTTAAGAAATTGAAAGGAATATAAAGGGGTATGTGATGGTTGCACTAAATACGGAGAAGATGAAAATGAAAATGAAAATGTTTCTAGTCAATGCCTAAAAAAATGTTTATCAGAAATCTCATATTCGAGTCTCCTTAGTAACCAGACAGCAGGTGGAAAACAAAAAGAAACAAAGAAAGATAACAAATCAAATCTCTGGAAATCGCTAGATTAAGCCATTTAAACAGTTCAACTTCAACAAGCACGTCCCAGTGGATAACTTGTATTAAAATGTGAGAAAACATATAAAAAAATTATCAGTACACACACCAAACCAGCTAATATGTAACACGTTATTTTCATAGAATCCTTCATCAGTAACCATAAGTTCTTGAGAAATCCATGACGAATTCATCAAAAAAGAAAAGCAGTAACTTTGAGAAATATGACGAGCACCATCGATATTTTTTAAGAGTCCAAGCAACATAGACGGTGGAATAATGGGAAGGAAGATCCCAAACAAAGCACACATGATGGCAGACAGTTTCATGCAGATGTTGAAGTAGAATATAAGTTCTCCACTATTGTATTGTATAGAAAAATGATTTCACTTTGCATTGAAGTTAGTGCAGCGTGAGGGCATGGGGGTTGGAGTAGAGTTGGAGAAGGGGACCACTCAACCTTTTACTTGAACCTTCACCTTCACCAATCAAATGAAGCACAAAACAATGGATAACTAATTCTCAACATTAGCCACAAAATTCTTCTGGGCAACTTATTATCTTTGTTTTTTATTAAAAAAAAAATCTCTGTTACAAATGAGAAATGCCATTATTAAACAGTACATAAGAAACCAAATGAATACCACCACTAACTGCAACTTTTTACTCCTCCCAGAGCCTCAATATTTGCTCCCCGGTCCTAGTGACTCAAACTCACAACCGGTTAAACATGGAGAGTGCCCTCACATTTCTTCCTCAAAAGGAAATATGAATCATAAGCAAATAGGTTCGACACAAAAAACATCATCTTAGTAATCAGATACATGGTGTTGGTGGGAGGTGATAGGTATCACATGGATTTAGTCAAGGTGCGCGAAAGCTAGCCTGAACACACACGCTCATAAAAATAAATTATTAAAAGAACACCAACTAGGCTTGTGGGAAGGGGAGGGATCAATAATGCATCATATTATAATAGAGAATAAGTTTTAAAATGCTTACAAAGCAAAGTAAATGAAAAAAAAAAATTAAGGCATGAAGATTGCATGTATAAGGGCAAGGGGATCACCCTACAGACAGAATCTATTGGTACTTCCTAGACAAATAATGCCAGACACAACCTTATAATACACTATATATAAAAAATTTATAATGATGGAAAATTATCTCAAAACTAAAGCTGGTTTCCTAAATCAGGATTTAAACCATGAGGCCCCCCCTCCATAATTGGCAAAATTAATTGGTACCAGTCATTGTATATAGCATGACCTAACTACTTATAAATAAATTAATATAGTACCAAATGTTTGGAAAGGGACTAAAGCATTTCATTAATGCAAACAAATATAACATAAAAATTGTACTTGCCACAAGCTAGTTGCCATATAAAAAATTGAACCAATGTATATCAATGAGGTCATCCTCATTGCCCAAGAAAAAGGGAGAAAAACATGGTGTTCATCACGTTTTGCTGTCTTCACAGCCATGCAAATATATTTAAAACCAGAAACACATCTACTACAAACTTCAACTGATATATGTGTTGCAAATGAAAGAAAATATATGAATTCGTAAATACTAAATACTGATCCCCTAAAACAGATTTCAAGTACGTAATAACAGTTCGCAAGAGCCATGTAAAGCATCTTTTGGGAAAGGCTTAATCTGTGCCAGAGATATGTGTGCATCAAACATATCTCTGTAGAGAAAAAAAGGAGATTCCTATAGCAAGTAAGTAGGTAGATCTGTACTGCATTTCCTCATCAGTTTAGACAGAACATGTAAAACATATTGCACGGAGCGGATATAACGTTACAGTTGTGACAGCAAACAAATGATTATAGATGTTTCAGTATAACTGTATAAGACATGAAAAACATAGCCATATGAAGATTCTAATAATTAGGATTAACCGAGATGTATAATGGCGGTAAAGACCAGGACGAACAGACTGATCGAAATGGCTACATATAACTCTTGGAATCATATATATGACGAAGTAGATTTCTAGCGCATATCCATGTACTACTAATAACCAGATGCTAGAGAAAACTATTGACTGATTCAAACAGAAGTGATTGAGTGCTTAAACTTGTCCGGATAACTGAAAGATCTTATCCTGGAAATCACCATAATATGTTAAACAGAATTATTATTGAATAATTAGGTTTAGGAAATGAAGAGAATGGGGAAAAGGAGCTCCCTTCAGTCCAAGCAAGGAAAGAGAGGGATAGAAAACTATCTCCCGCATCATTCACTCAATCACAGTAGCACAAAACCTATCCTTTCTACTGAGTGGTTGGATGAATGAGTCGGCAGCTAATTCAACCCCATTTCTCCTCCGTGAGTGGGCTGAAGGAAGCTCTCTTGGACCATTCCTCAATTCACAAAACTTTTACAAATTAGCTTCTTCAACTCAACAGCCTTAGTAATCACCAAAATCACATCTCTAATACAATATATGAGATTCCGAGGAATAAATATACTAACCTCAATCTACCAATATTACCTTTCCACAGCTTTACATTCAACTGCCCCCAAAAAAAAATAATTAGGATATGTAACTAGTCAGTAATAGTTCACCATAATATCTCAGAATCAAATTGCAGAGAGTAAAGGCAGCTTAAAATGAAATACGAATACAATAGACACAACCAAAATCATGTTTAAATAATAGCTCAAGGTTAAAGAACTAAAAACCAAAAGTACATCTAGTTTTATATTTGTGAAAGAAAAAGCCCCTTGTCCCCTCATCTCTTAAGAAAAAAAAAACTTTCAACAGTGAACTTATGTATAAAAAAAAGAAAAACTTTTTTGGTCACACACCAAAGTGTGAGAAGATACTCAGAATAGTTACAAAAATAAATCAACATGGAAGAGTCGCAAACTTTCAGACACAAACACAATCTGTTAACTAAGCAGAGTCAACTCATACCACAAACCCTATAATCACTAACAAAAATTTCAAAAAAAAAAAAAAGAGAAGGATCTCTAATCTACCATTCTAATGAATCTATATACACAAGGAACTGTACAGAATCAGGATAATGTTAATTCGATGAGTAAAAAGGAGAAAGGATGAGAAATCGAAGAAATACTTATCTGAAATCGGCGAATAGTTATATGTGAAACCCTAACTCTGCAATACAAACGCTTTTGCAGCAATAAATAGAAATTCAGAAGGAAAGGGAAATGAGATGAGGAGTTTTAAGAAATTGAAAGGAATTTAAGGGGTAAGTAAGTGATGGTTGTACTAAATACGGAGAAGATGAAAATGAAAATGAAACTGTTTCTAGTCTAATGCCTAAAAAAAATGTTTTTTTAAGTCGGTATAAAAAGTCGAGTTATTATTACAAGTACTTCCCTAGCATTTGCCTGATAATTTTTAAATTTTAAAAATTAAATCTTCAAATATTTTTTCAATTATGTAATTTGATTTTTAAATATTTTTAAATTTCGATAAATTAGGTCAGACCTATTTTTGGATTAGTAGCACTTCCATTTATAATTTTTTTTGAAACATAGATATTTTTTTTTGCTATTTTTCTCATTGATTAGTTGGTGTCAATTGGAGAATATTAATTATTGTGCTAGCCAAATGATACGTACCGTGTAGCATAATTAAATCGGACAAATATGCTTTTTTAAGATGTTTTTCGTTTTGTTCTAAATTTTTGTGGTAAAAGTTATTCACCTTTTTCCTACTTGAAAAATAAAAAAGATAGATTATTACCTTTTTTAAGATTCCAAAATTGCTCTATCCAACTTGCAACATTTCCCTCCGTCCCTGCTTCTTGATCCTTTTTTACTACTAATGTTGTTGGTATAATACTAACTATTATGACTACAATAATAAATTTAGTATAATTTCATAAATAGATTTGAAGACGAAAGAGAATAAGATATACATATATATATACACACACATTGTGATTCTTGAGTTGATTTGTTAATGTCTATATTTCAGAATGACCCTATTTTTAGTCATAATTTTTTGGAATCTTTTAAAGCAAATATTTTTGTTTTAAACTGATTTCCTGACAAGCAAAGATGAGTTTTGAGAAAGTGGTTTAACCAAGATTAAGCAAAAGTATTTAAAGTATTTTTTTAGTTAAAGAATCTTTCAGATAGAGTTAAAAATGTATTTTTTTTATTATATCACTTGATGTATTCAGTGCAAAGATGAGTAAGTGTTTTTCTTAGTTTTAGTAACTTCGCTTCTTTATTTCTTTACATTCAGTTGAGTATATATCTATATTTACTGTAATTCTTTCATTGAGTTATTTGTTATTCAGTTATATTGCATGTATACTCTTACATTCAATGTATTAATGTCATTCGACCTGCACTTTTTAATGATGCAGATACATGTTCTTAGCATCCTCAACAAGAGTGTATAAACCACTTTGTCCACTCATCAGATTTTGAGTGAGATTTCCTTGCTTTTGGATGACTCTAGTTTTATGAGTTTTCAATAGTAATTCTCTTGAGGAGTCATCGATCTTTTCTCGACACTCGTTTGTGTACGATGGAAGCTTCATATATGGACAGTTTTGGAGAGTCTTTCGATTTCACACGTTTTATTTAAAAGTTATGTAACTTATTGCATTGTTGATTTAGCATTTCTTTCAGTTTGATGCTTGTGTATGCATGAGTTAGTCTTCTCCTTTTAATCAGCCAGAATGAGGTTCGTTTGGGGCCATCAATGATTCTTGAGTGTCGTCCACGCAAGGGTATAGGCTTGAGTGGTGACAAACCCAATAATTTTCTTAATTTTTTTGTTCATTATTTGGATGTGTTACTTAATCAAATATTTTCCATTAATGAATCTAAAGTTCGATCTTTCTAACCTTCAATTTTGATTTTAATTTTGAGTTACTAACAAAATTTTAAATTGATGCAAAATAAGTTATGGTGAAAGGTGAAAAGTGTATGGTTTGAATATTAGAGTTGGCTTGGTGGTGAAAATTCGGTGAGGACAGAGACCTGATATTGAAGGTGAGTGACTACCAGTGTTACTTGGTCTGTTGAAGAGAAAATACAGAATATACGAAAGATAAAAAAAAAGTATAAATAAATAAGAATAAAATAAAACATACATAATTTATTTTTAAAATATAGAAAACTAATATGAAATAAAGAAATATTTATAAAGTTAAAGTTTTAATTATCTTTCTACCTCTCACTTTCTTAAGAGAATGAACCACATTGTAACATCTCGCAACTAGAAACGACTAAAAAAGAGGTTAAAATCTGGAAATATTTATTTGTGGAAAGAATAAGAAAAATCTGAAATATTGACTAACTTAGGAAAGCGAGTTTTGATCATTTTCAAACAACCATAGCTCCTAGATCATAATTAGTAAGGAGTAGTTCCAGATATAGTTGGAAAGACCTTTGAATAATCTTTCCAACGCCGCCGAGTTTGCGAGATTTCAATATTGTATGAGTGATATATGCTTTCATGAAAGTTGGGTTGTCGGATTAAGGAAAGTCCAATCCGGATTTGGGGAGGGCAAAGTTGTCTTTTTCTTGTCTAATTTAATTAATTCATTTTTAGGAATTTATTGGAGTAAAAACTAAATTTAATTCGGTTTGAAAAAAGAGGAATTACGCTTAGGTCTTGGAGAAGAGAGAAAAAGAAGAGAAAGGTAGAGAGAAGTCAAGGATTCGCCAAGAACGTCAAGCTTTGTGAGTGGAATTCGTCGGGAGTGATCCATATAATGGTATGTGAGATCATTTGGTATTGGGTTAGTTCACCCACACACCAAACTTTTTTCGATTTAGTTATTGGTGAGTTATTTACATGTTAATATGTGAAGCTTTTGAAGAACATTATCGAATTCTTGTTGGTGGAGTTGTTGAATGCATAATGTCGATTTGATTCATGTTTTCGAGTTATTTTGAGTTAAATCTATTGAGTATTGAGTGTACTAATGATCCTAAGTATTTGGGGAAAGAATCATAGAAGTTTAGAGGTTTTAGAGATGAAAAATGAAGGAGAAAAGTCAAGAACACCTAAGTACAAGGGTTGGGTTGTCGCGCCAGCCAGAGCGCCCCAACTTGGCCTCTGAAGTTTGGGGCCTGGCGTCTTACGCCTCTCATAGACATTAAAGGATCATACTTTTTAGATTATCACTTAAGTTAAGCTAGTGGATCCACTAAGTTAAGTAAGGTCCTATACCGATGGAAAGGCATAAGATGGTCCTCGGCAGCGTGATGTAAAATTTTGTGCCATCACTTAGGCTCATAGTGATTGTTGTCACTTAGAGAATCTCCAACAGTAGTTATATTACTTTAAATGAGTAAAATTAAGTTTGTTACTGCTTTATATTTAATGAACTAATATTGTTTTCAGTTGCTTTAAAGTTTATATATATATATATATATATATATATATATGTAACGACCTGTTTAGTCGTTTTGAGCAGCAGATTTTATTTCTGGAAAACTGGCTGAAACGACGGACCCCACGACGGACCGTCACAGGCACGACGGACCGTCGCAGGGTCTCGTTTCAAAACACTTAGAAATTCTGAAATTGGGTACTGAAAATCGACTCTCTGAACTTCGTGACGACATGGCAGGACGGACCGTCGTGGGCACGACGGACCGTCACAAATCCTTCAATAAAATTGAGTCTCTGAACTCTGTGACAGAGCAGCAGGACGGACCGTCGCAGGCACGACGGCCCGTCACAGACTGCGTAAATCCCAGTCTGGGTCGGATTTCTTTACACGTTTTAAGGGACGTTTTGGACTATTCCTACTTTAAAATATAAAGTTAGAGGGTTAAGAATTATAATTCTAATTACTTGGGGGTTAAAATAGGTAACCTTAAGTTAACTATGGGTCATTATTACCATCTTACATTCTTAATTATATATTAATTAGGGTAAAAGAAAGAGGGTTTGAATAAGAAAATTTGAAAGAACAAAGAGAGGGAGAATCGATCAAGAGAGAGAGGAACGAAGCAGCTTTGAGGATTAACTTGCTTGATTTCAATTCTTCGGTGGAGGTAGGTTATGGTTTCTCTTACGATATTCGTAGTAAAACTCTTAATATCGAATAATATGTATTGATAATATTGTAAACCCTGCTATGTGCTTGATTTGTATGCTTGCATGAATGTGATTTATATAATTGTGATTATATTAAGCATGATGAAGCTATTGAATCCCAAATCTTGATAAAAACCTAATCTCTTGTTAATGATGAGGCCTTGGTATAAAAGAAGGCATGATGAACTAAAATAATGAGATTGATGATGCCTTAGTGAGAAAGAAGGCTTGATAAATTGATAGAAGGAGATTAGGGGATCGGAGTGTCACGTTCCGACACATAGAATTAAGGGATCGGGTGTCACGAACCGACACGTAGTATTAGGGGGACCGGGTGTCACGAACCGACACGTAGATTTAGGGGATCAGGTGTCACGAATCGACACGTAGATTTAGGGGATCGGGTGTCACGAACCGACACGTAGATTTAGGGGATCGGAGTGTCACGTTCCGACACATAGTAGTAGGGGATCGGAGTGTCACGTACCGACACAAGAGGATTAAAGATGTATGAGGGAGCGGAGTGTCACGTACCGACACAAGAGAAATAAAGATAATGAATCTTGAAAGATGTTAATATACTCAATCTAATGAATCTAATTCCCAAATGAGTATGGTATAGAGGCTTGAGTCCTCAAGTGTGAACTTGACGGTAATTGTTAATGATATAGTACTTGTTGTTGCTACATGTTGAGTATCATAGTTGATTTTATAATATTACTTGATGTATATTGTTTTCTATTTCGAGTTGGCCGATGATACCTACTCAGTACCCGTGTTTTGTACTGACCCCTACTTTTATGTTTTCTTCTTTGTTATTTGTGGAGTGCAGCAAACGTGCCGTCGTCTTCGACTCAACAGTAATTCAAGCCAGTCTTTACTACATCGGAAATTCAGGGTGAGCTAATGCTTCTAGCTTGGACTGGATCTTCTTCTTCAAGTCTTGATGCCTTGAACTTCCGGCATGGACTAGCTTCTTATGTATTTTAGCTTCTTAGACATTTTTAGTTAGTAATTTGATCATAGATGTTCTTGTGATGATGACTTCCAGATTTTGGGGAATAATAGTTATTGAATTGGTTTTTATTAATGAGTTTAAGTCTTCCGCATTACTTTCTGTCTATATTATATTGAAATGTTAAGGGTTAGATTGGTTGGTTCGCTCACATAGGAGGGTAAATGTGGGTGCCAGTCGCGGCTCGGTTTTGGGTCGTGACAATATATATATATATATATATAATATATATAATATATATATATATATATATATAATATATATATATATATATATATATATATATATATATCGCATGTGTTTTACTAGTTTATTTTGAGTTGAGTATCCATCAGTTGAGCAGAACCAAGGTAAGTATTTCTTTCTTACTCCTTTTCAAGCTTAAGTTGTTTTAGCATTCCACCTCGCATACTCGTTTATTCAATGCACTGATGTTAGTTGGCCTGAATCGTCTTATGATGCACTTGCAGGTAACTAGGATCAGCATCCGGCCTACCCTTGATCTAGCGAGCAGCTCAGAGCCAGTTGGTGAGACTACCTTCATTCAGGAGGACATGTTTATCATTCAGTTATTGTTTTAGTGTTCAGTTGTTAGGATGGTTAGGGGTCCTGTCCCAACATCCCTCTTTATTTTAGAGGCTTCATAGACTGATAGTATTAGTTTTTTTAGTTTTTTCATTTCACTTGTAAATGATTAAGACTTGAATTGCCATTTTGGCTAAGTATATATGTTAAGTTATTTCTTGAGTTATCTCTTGTGATTAAGTCTTTCACTGAGTTAAGAAAGTAAGACCAAGGGTCAGTCCCAACCAAGGTGTAGACTTGGAGAGTGACACACATCTTCTTTGCAACCTCAACATTTAAGGAGCAAATAATTTTGTTTTAAAATAGTTAAGGAGCAAATAATTTTGTTTTAAAAAAAGTTAAAGGTTATTATTATTATTATTATTATATTATTATTATTATTATTATTATTATTTATTAATAAAAATAATAATAATAATAATAAAAGTGAGAAGCACCAAAGTGCAAGTTGGATTACCTTTTTGCCTCTACACTAAATTAAAATGTTAGAAATTATTTATATTAATTAATTATTAGCTACTAATCCAACACAAAAGTTAATTTTTTATTCATTAATTATGAGTTACACCTCCCCCAATATTGCATTTAAGCATTTTTCAGATTTTTAAGTATCAAAATCAGCTTTCTAAGCATCAAGATATTTTTTAGTTTCCTAGACGTATATTTAATTAAATTGAATTGAATGGTACAACTGATGCATGAAATCTCTTTAGTTAGGTTTATGAATAGTTAACCTTACTTAATCTATATATATAAATAAATTGTAATCTATTATCATTTCTTTACTTTTTATCCCCTCTATATACTTCTTGATATTTATTGTATTTATTTTTCTTTAATATATTTTTTTCTTGATTTGTTTTTTCTAATTATTAATTCTTATTTATTTTTCTTTTGTTTCAGATTTTTACCTAAGATTCAGGTAAGTAATAGGTACATCTTTGTTTTACAAAAGTATAATGTTATTAGTAGGAAAATAGTGATATGTATGACATATTTTAGTAGTATGACTTTAGTTTCATACAAAATTATTATTTCTTTGAGCGGATGCTACACTCAATATTTTTTAAATAAAATACTTTAAATATTTCAATCACTTATATCAAGTTTCTTAGTCGTGAGCATAGATTGAATATATTATGTTCTGTAATATGATTATATTTAAATAATTTAATGAATATTTTCTAGAAAGGACTCATAATTTTGAATCAAACAAATAAATTTGTACATGCAATTGAAGTTTTTATATATCGATTAAATTTTCTAATGTCATTTATTACTATCTCAATCACAAATAAATGTATCCCACGTAATTGACAATGATACATTATTCACCTTAAAGAAACATATGTTGATCTGTATAACATGAAATACAATTTTTATTCGGCGACAATTTCTTGATATGCATGTGGTTACAGTTTCTTACACAAGATACAAATTTTAAGATGTGTGAAACACTTGCAAACATAATCAACAATACTTATGTTACATATAAACTATTTGTTTGTTGAAATATTAAAAAAAAAAAATAAGAGACATGTTGTACTAAGTATAAAATATATAGAATTATATAAGAAAAATATCACATATACACAATTAAATTGATTGTGTATAACGACAAACAATTATACTTCTTTTTCAAAATTTAGTTACTCAATATTACTTGCAAATTTTAATAGCATTTATATCATTTAATTTTTTGTACTAATTAACATAGGACACACATGCAATACTTGTGCCGAGGGACTAGTCTTATATAAGGTATATGATAATGTATAAGAAATGTTTACTTTTATGTAGTTATACAAAATAATTGAATTTTGCCTACTACAAACTTCAAAGCACAAAAATGGAATTTTGGTTAGAACGGGGATATTGGTACCATAAGAATCGTTACTGATATTTTAGACCTATAAATTTAAAGATAACCACTAATAATCCAACGCCTGATAAAAGTAATATCAAAAATAAAATGTACATGATTGAGTTAGATTCAAAATTTTTAAATATTCAGTCAAATATTTGTGTTAAAATTTTAAATTGATAAAATCAAATAAATTAGCATAACATAAAAATTTCAACCTCAATTTTTTTTGAATTTGTGTCATTAATAAATCATATTAAAAATGATCATATTTTAAAAGTGCTAAATTATGCTAAAATAAGTCTAACAAATACTAATTACATGATTAAACGTGATGTATCAAACGTTTTGGGATTTATACCGATTCCACCAATTTAAGGAATTTTTGTAATTTGAAAAAGAGTAGAGCTATGATGTAATTAGCTCTTAACATTATGAAATTTATTTAATTTTTTTTACTAATATCTATGGACTACAACTTTTATTGGATCATTCAAAATTATAAGTCTCAAAAACTTGAATAATATGTTAAAAGATAAAAATATGAAAAAATATATATAAAATATTTAGAAATTTTATCAAAGTAAATACTTTTACACATAAATTAAGCTTTAAGAATTATATATCTATCTATCTATCTATCTATCTATCTATCTATCTATCTATCTATCTCTCTCTCTCTCTCTCTCTCTCTCTCTCTATATATATATATATATATATATATATATATATATATATATATATATATATATAATATATATATATATATATATATCATCGGGTTTGTTTGGTCTCCGTTTACTTATTGTTTGTAGTTTAAATCAAACCAATCCAATTATAGCCTTGATTTTTTTTCAACATAAAAATAAGTCAAACAAAATAATTAGTCAATTTATTTTCAATTTGTCTAAATTTAAGATTTAAATCGATTTTATAAGCCCTAAAACTACTAGAGATCTTTCATGTTTCGGACGATGTTAACTTTCATCGAGCGAATAAAGAAGATTGGCTAAGCAATTTGTTGGGTTATTTGCTAAACAATTGACATTTGTTTAGTTCGTATTGAAGCAAGTCTTTATATTTGTCAGTTTTTTCATTTTTGGCCTGAGGGTAACGATCAATTACGATCACCAGCCAATATATATATATATATATATATTATATATAATATATATATATATATAATATATATATATTCGGCTATTATTTTGAGGAGAGAAGCAAAAAGTAATCCATTTATTTGTCCTAACAAGCCTAGTTCAATATTATTTTAAAAGCAGGAACGTCGATATAAATGTAGATTGAATTTTTTGTTCTTCATTAAAAATTATTATAATAAACAAAATTGTCATTTACGCAAATAGTTGTCATTTAATTATATTATCCTAACGTTTACGTGTTTGAGATCTTTACTAACTCATTTGTAATAGGTAAAAAATCCTAATACTTTAAAATTTAACTAAAATTTCATTTCTTAATGTTTTTGCTTATTTGAACCATATAAAATATCCTAATATTTAAGATTTTAAAATCAATATTCACCTTAGAGGTGAGACGACAAAGAAAAATTTGCAAGCACTATTTTTTGGGTGTGCACAGGATAAAGCCCACACTCCTATGCAATAGCTCGCAAACCACATAAGAAAGGTAATCCGCACTAGATAAGCCCGGTAGCAAGCTCGATCCAGAAGACAAACTTAAGATCTCCAATTTCCACGTACATTTATTTTTACGTTGCAATAACATCTATTACCTTATATTTCTTTCTTTTATAAATACAAAATACAAGCTCCACATATTTATTGATTGCAGTACCTCCTTGTGACAAAAAGCCATAGGCTGGTGCATAATCTTGATAGTCACGCAGCAGGAAAATCTTGTGCACCTCGTCTCATTCCTAGTCGATCACTACAATTAAAGCTTGGACTTGACGATTTTCCCACCATCAAATGTTATCATCACCTTGCCAATTGCTCTCCTATCTTTGAGAGCAGTAAAAGCAAGATGGGCCTGCAAAAAGGAAACAACAATGTGTGTTGCTTCAATCCTATAACAATGTGTGTTGCTTCAATCCATAATGCCGGTACTGAGCTTCTTTTTTTATTTTTATTTGATAACGCAAGTGTCTGAACCAACTTGTACACACCTGATAACAAAATGGATAATATGGATAGCATGAAAGCTTTAGAAGAGCTTGATAGACACGAATAGAGACATACATTGTGTGGAAGGTCCACCAAAGTGAAAAGAAAGAAGAAAGACTGTTTGCAATTGGTCATCTCTTAAATTCAAAAGTTCACAAAAGAAGACAATAAAAAAAAGGCCCTATCTTATTAGGAGAAAAATTGTAAAGAAAGTGTCTTCATTATTTTCTGAGTAGAAACAATAGTCTTTGGTCATTTTGGAAGATTTAGATTACAAAGATTAAGATGAAATGAATATTTGAGAGCTTTGAAGCTTGTAGGTCAAGGGTGGAATAGCTTAATTCTAGCTTACTGTAACTTAGTTTGATGGGTGAATCCCCATTGTTAATTGGAGACTCTTTGCTCTTGATTTCAAGTGAGTTTCTCTTTTCTATTGAATCCCAAGTCTCTTATTCCTTGGTTAAATGTTCAATTAGCCCTTCTTCTAATTTCGATTGGATTCATCCCAATTTGGATCTTTATCAACACCTCAACTGCTAAGACATGTAGCAGTTACTAGGTACCGGTTACTGAGCTTCTATTCATGAACAACTCACCTATCAAAAGTAGATAACTAAATGAATAATTTTTATTTTTATTTTTTTTCAAAAAGATAGAATTGGGGAAAACGAAAGTAAGGCCATTTTTAAAACTTTTTTTCTTGAAACTGGTAAGGTTGAATTCTTCGGCATTAGGGGTAATGCTAGCTATCTGCAAAAGGGATAATTACAGATTTCCTATCAAATCTATAATCTTGTCTATATCATCTACACAAAGTTATTTACACCCAAAAAGTAGAGATACTATACAATTCCACTTAACTTTGTGGATAAAATTTGATCTATCTTCAAAGCATCTTTCATTTCTTTCTTTCCAAACTGACCACCATACACATGCTGGTATTAATTTCCACCATCTCTTTTGACTCTTACTTCCTCCCTACCTAATCCAACAACTCAATAGATCGGATGTATGTTCTGGCCTTGTCCAGTTCATGCTTGTGATGTCGAGAAACAAGTTACAAATTTGGACAGTAAACTTATAATGCAGGAAGAGATGGTTATTATTTAACCCTGTCAAGTTGCACAAAAAACACCTAGGGACCAGTTGTATGCCTTTCTTTTGTAGAATTTCTCCCGTTAAACATGCTCTCCTTATCACTAACCCGGTGAAACACTTTACTTTTGTAGGAATATCACTTTTCCAAAAGTAATTCCAATTATATTTTGGGGCCCTTTCATCCCCAGTAGTCCTCTTTTGTAGGCATTGTTGACTGAGAAGACTCCATTCATACTATGTTTAATGTTGTAGTTATTGTTGTTGTAATAATCATTCCAGCTAGTATTGCTGTAGCGCTGCCACTCTCTCCACCTCCCAGTCATTAAGTAGTCTTCTTAAAGATATATCACATCCCTGTTCTTTCCAACAATCACTACTCTAGCATCAGAGTTCTCAAATATTAGAAACTTTTAATCTAGAAAAAGTTCACTAAGAGGAGTTGGTCTATCCAGCCATCTTTCCAAAATTTAGTTTTGTTTCTATTTCCCATATTAATATACATATTTCCGTCCATTTGTGATCATGGGTTCCTGGTTGTCCTCCATACCCCCACCCCATATATTCAGAGGTGATTTTGTACACCAAGGATTTAGTTCATATTTTGCTACTATAACCTCCTTCTAGAGAGTTGCATCTTCCTCAGTGCATCTCCATAACCACTTTATCAAAAGGCTTTCACTTTGCAGCCTCAAATTTTTAATCCCTAAACCCCTCTTTCTTTGCTAAGAAGAACATTCTTCCAGTTGACTAAATTATAATCTTTTCCCTCCTTAATGTTTTTCCATAGGAAGTTCCTTCTAAGCTCGTCTAATTTTTCACCACCTTTGCTGGGATTGGAAACAAGGACATCACATAAGTTGACAAAGAGTCCAAAACAAAGTTTATAAAGATCAATCTACCCCAAGGGATAGGTAAGGATATATATTCTGGGGACCTCATTTACCGGAAAGAGACATTTGGGGTCATCCGCATAGAGCATATGAAACATCTTTTTCTTCCCCCAATCTATCTTCGACCTGAAAGCCTCTAATTCATCTATTTTGTGTTGCAATCCTCATCATACTATCAAAGCATTGCATTGACAAAATGAATTAGGGGAGGGGGGGGTCCCATTTACAAGGACAGAAAATAGACTATTTTTATACATACCTCAATCCACTTCATCCATTTCCTGCCAAATCCCATTTGACTGAGAGTATAAACAAAGGTAGGCCAATTCACATGATCATAAGCTTTCTGAATATCCAATTTGCACATTAGACCAAGGTCTCCTCCTTTCATTCTTGATTCAATGCATTCACTAGCAATCAGTGGTGCATCCATGATTTTCCTCCCCTTTACAAAAGACATTTGATGTTTGTTGATCAACATCAACACCACCTTTTTTAACTTTTAAACCAATAATGTAGCTATGATCTTGTGGACTCCCACACTAGGCTGATTGGCCTAAAATCCTTCAACTCTGATGCTCCAAGTTTCTTTGGGATTAAAGCGATAAAAGTTGCATTAAAACTCTTCTCAAAAATCTGATTAGAGTGAAAATTGATTTGTATTGATGATGTCTTCCTTCAACAGGGCCCAAAAAGTCTAGAATAATGCAATCGGATATCTATCAGGACCCGGGCTTTCTCCTTTGCACATAAGTTCAAACATACCCTTATCATTTCTTCCTTAAAAAGGTCTCTGCAGCCTTACTTTTTCTTCTTCAGTGACCATTATAGCCTCCTGCAGACTCAACTCAGGTCTCCATTGTTCTGCCTCCTTGTATAGGTTCTTATAGAAATTATGCATGTCCTCTTTGATCACAACTTGATCCTTAGCAATATCTCCATCCACTTCCAATTGGTCTATATAGTTAAATCTTTTATGAGAAGTT
This sequence comes from Solanum corneliomulleri, assembly GCA_027704805.1. NCBI lineage: Eukaryota > Viridiplantae > Streptophyta > Magnoliopsida > Solanales > Solanaceae > Solanum > Solanum corneliomulleri. The sequence continues at coordinate 31,040 of JAKWIY010000199.1, forward strand.
GCAATTCTCTGGAAAAATCGTCTGTTCTTGTCACGTTGTTTTAGTCATTGGGTTCTTGGTCTTTGCTTTTAATCTAATTCTTCCTTTCTTGCCACATCTTTAAATTCCATGTCATATGTGTCTTTTGCAGCAGTTCATCATCCGCAAAGGGCCCTTTTTCCTGAATTGTTTCCCAATTAGAAATTTGATTGAGAATATATTCCTTCCTTTGTTTCCAGAACCCTTATTATTTTTGCTCCACACCTTTAGCTTTACTTTCAACATTTTTAACTTTTTCCGCCAAAATATAACATGGTGTGCCAATCACACCAATCTTTCACCTTCTCTATGAAACACTCCACCTCTAACCAACATGTTTCAAATTTAAAATAAGAAAATTTTCCACCCTTCATCTCCGCAAGACAATTTTGGGAAGACTACTTTGAATTATAAGTGTAAAATTCTCTCCCCACTCTGCACAATTTAGAAATCTGTCAATTCTAGAAGCACAAATATTATTCTCTCCCTTTAGCCAGGTGAAAAATCCTCCACAAAAAGGAAGATCAACCATTTTATTTCTTCAATGCAGGATGAAAATTCTGATATAGCACCGGTTAGTCTGTGATAATTTGTTCTTTTTGGATATCTAGTGACAGTGAAGTCACCATACACTACACAAGGCCCGTTAATGTTATGCTTTAGCTCTAATATTTCTTGCCATAACACTCCTATTTATTCTGTTGTAGTCTGCATATACTGCTGCACTAACATACCAACTGAAATCATCATTTACTCCTGAAAATGTTCCAGTTATATTTTAGTTTCCATTCAGAAACAGCTCCCCCTCCAGATTCTCCTATCCCTAAGTATTAAGATCCCACCACTACTCCCTTGAGCTCCTTCATTTACACCCCATCCATTTGTTACTCCAAATGCTTTGTAAAATGTTATCTATTGATCCCTCTAATTTTGTATCAGCCTCCCACTGCTTTAATAATTTCCACACTATCCCCGTCTTGCTCTCTCCATTTAACCCCTTTACATTCCAAGACAGATTTTTCTCTCATGATTGCTTGAGAGTTAGAATTCTCCACTGGATCTTGGCTCTCTATACTTGAAATTCACATCGAAGAATAAATTTCTGATTTCTTACGGAACTATGTTGTTCTCCTTTGTAACTTTCAGACCTTCCCCCAGCCCATTCTTCTTATCCCTCTCATCAAGTTTCATCAATGAAACATGTTCTTCCCCTCCTACACCTCTTAAGATCAACTCCAAATAGTTGGCTGAAATTTAATATATTCGCGTGAACCCATTCAGTTGCATTTGCTTCCATATCTTCCCCTAGTGAACTGATGTCAATCTGTAGTGGAACTGGTTCTGACTCTGCGTACATGATTTCCAAAGTATTTGGAAAATCTGTCGCCTCCTCTCTTTGATTTTGACTTTCGATAACCTCGTCAATTATCAGAATCTCCCCATGATTTTGTTGTCTGTTATCTTTTTCCGCTGCACCACCCTTCTTTCTTTCCCTTCATGCAAAGCTCAACCTCCTAATTCGACATCAAAATTGACAAAATTACTCACCTCCAAGTTGTTCAGCACTCGAATAGCTTCAGCCAATTTTGTGAATGCATTTTAAATAATATTGGGCTTGAATAAATAACTTCAAAGAGTGGCTGAAGGTTGTGTTGTATTTAGACCAATGAGCTTCTTAGAAGTGAGCCTAATAGAGTTTGGTCCATCAAGAATTAAATCCCTTCCCATTCTTAAATCTGACCTACATGTCAAGTCACTACGGCCCACATGTGGGCCCGGAAATTCAAAGAACACTCATGCCCAGGCGCATGTCTACTGCTCCCAGCTATTCCTTTCCATTTTTTTGATATATTGATATCCGATATATTTTCCCTCTCTCCTCTTTGGTTCAAAATCTCCTCCTCTTTCTTCTTCTGGTTGAGTGTCAGCAGCTCACACCAAATCAGAAGTGAGTATACGAAGTATCCGTTAGCAACTTTAATTTCCATGAGATTCTATCCCTTGATCCCCTTACCCTGATCCGAGCCCATCTTAGATGATTTTGAGCTAAGTTTATTCTTCATTTTCCAACCAACCTCCACATCTATCCCCTATCTCTTTCATTACCTTAGAATTTCATATCATACACTTGTAAATTGGGGATTTATCTCCATGTTGGCTTGCTCATCTCCTCACATCATTCCGGATAGGCCTCTACACCAACAATGAATCTTCCTTCTAAGTATCGGCATGACATAGCAATTTCCTTGTGTGTGCTTTCCTACATCAAGGGCTTGTCTTCAGTCAGTTGATTCCATTTACTTCTTGTAATAGCCTCTTCGTAAATTCCGTTTCCAGTAAAGGGTTTATTTAGCCGAACTCTTGGTGTGATAGCTACACCTTTTGTACTTGATTTTTCATTAATAAACTCCTCTATATTTTTAGCAAGCGTCTGCCATTCTTCATTGAAATTGTTTTCTGGAATAATAATAACTGACCTGTTATGACATTTGACTGCAATGATTAAAATAAATCTACCACATTTATTGAACTTCTGTGTGCAATAAACATGGGTACAAATATCTCTACATCTCCACGGTATAAAGTTTTGACCTATGTTGCCAGAAGCTTCATGAAATCTCTTGTACAACTATATAAGTACAGCCTTGCTTAGAATCATCCTTCTCACTGAGTCTTGTACTTTCCACCCAGTCGGACCATATTCATGATGCAGAATGGGACCTCATAAGGTAATAAAATTTCCCTCCCATTCAAAAAAATCCTGTTTTCCATCTCGGGGAAAAAAACAGATGGAGGAGAAGAGGGAGAAATGAAAAAGCCGCAAAACTCCGGTGGTATAAGACAACCATAGAGAATATAAAAGCCCTGAGGGGACGACTTCTAGATTTTCTTTTTGAAAATTGTGCCTGAAGTGCATTTTTTTCACCCTTGCATCTTCATTAAACCTTCTTGCACTTTTTTTAAAAACTACTTCTGTTCTGCCCCAAGTGCGTTGAACAGGGATCTCATTTCACTTTTCTCTTTAAAAGGCAAAAATTATGACCTGTAAATAACAGTTAATCCTTCTGTTTTTGCTCCTTTGCATTGACATAAATTTATTTGACTAAGAAATTATGCTAGGAATTGCAAATTATTGGACTTAATACATTGAAATGTATCTGATGTCAAACAAGTTAAACTTAAACATGTTATATACCGTAGTAACAATTTATCATCTTTTGTCCTTGTCTTCTAAGGTTGGCGGGAGTTTGAGTCCTTAAGTTCAAATTATAGCATAAAATCCCAATTAATTTTAACATTTTTAGGGTTCTCTTAAAAAAAGTAACAAGCAATACTGGTGTGTTTCAAATAACGGAAACTGTCTTAGAAAATGCTTTTTAGGAATATAAGTGATTTCCTACTTGTTTTCTAGTGTTTGGTAAGTAAGCAAAATATTTTTGAATGAAGAAGTAAGTAAAAATATAGTATCACAAGAACATTTATATATAATCTAGCAAAATACTATGGAAGTAGAAGGGATTGGAGTCTATGGCCTCGGAGGCGGTGGTATGAATGATTGTCAAGGGGTGAGGTCATTGGGTGGGTTCGAAGGAGACAATGAACTCGTTTTCCCTACTTCCATTAAGGAAGTCATTTTACTTGTTTTCCTAGAGGACATGTTATTCTCCATACCAAACACACCCTTAAGTTCTCCATTTTGTTCTTGAGTTTCTAAACTCATGTTTTCAGTACGTCTGACAAACATATTGTTTAACATAAGGACAAAAAAGAAAGTAACTTTTGCCTTAGTCATCAAAGGTGTCCCTTTGGGCTGGCCTCAACTCAAGATGCAATACTCTGCAATGGGTTATGTTTTGGCCTTGTAACTTACATTCAGAACAATACTAGGACGATAGTTGTAGTGTAACTTCAAAACATCTTTATGAATGAGTCCCATAGCCTCAGCCTTAATTTCCATTCTCACAGACTCTGGGAAACTAGAATAGGTCCACCCGAACCTGGACTCTAGCACAAGTAGGGCGGGTTCTATTAATGGTGGCCAAATCTAAGTGAAGAGGTTCACCCGCTGCTGAGGCTAATGTGAATATAGATTCTTTTACAAATAATGTAGGCAAAAAGATTAGGAAACAAGATTTATGCCATAGCCTGTGTAGTTTATCTAAAGACTCTCAAAGTCGAATTACAGATCAGTAGGCGCATCTAAATATCTGATAAGCTATACTTTCTTATCATTCATGTAGTATGCATGCTTGGACAACAAATTGGCGAATTCCTCCAGAAGAGCACATCTAATTAGTATGTGCTTGTTGTGCAAAACTCTTATGCAACAAGTACCATTAATACACACTACACAGGTATTTCTTTCCTAATATCTTTTATATCAGGCTAGCCCTACAAAAACTTACCAACCACTGCATATTGTAAGTATTTGATAATGTTCATACAAGTAACTTCAGCCTCTGTTCATTAATCTACTGGAACACCATTGTCATATTCAACTTTTCTCAATAGAATAGGCTCAATAGTAGTATTTGCAGGTAAAGCAGACTGATTCAGATTGTTTAGATTCAATAAAGTACCATAATTAGTAACGAGGTTAGGGATTGAGAATTTGTAGGAAACTTTACATTAGGATTTTGGGAAGTGGAAGAAGTAACTAGCATTTGAGTGGAGGGAAGTGGAGAAAAATAAGGTTGGAAATCTGGGTATGGCACACCTAAAGACTTCAAAAACTGCACCTTTTCATTTCCCCTAAGATTCAACAGACAAGCAAGGATAATTTTAGTACAAAAACTTAAATCAACTTTCTTGTATACATAAGAATCTACAAGTACCTAGCCACTGCAATAACTATTGCTCCACAAACCTTCCTAATTTGTACCGCCGAAAGCCCAACGCCTCCAGCTGCTCCAAGCACCAGTAAAACCTATATAATAGGATAACCAACAGATATCGCATGCTTTCAGGTGTGTAAATAAATCATGTAACAATTTGGCATGACCCTTTTCTCCCCAAAAACGAAAGGAAGGTGACCTACCTGTTTGGGACGCAGCTGCGCTCTATGCACCAGTGCCACATGTGATGTCCCATATGCAACCGGAAGTGCACAAGCTGCAACTAGATCACACCCATCAGGTACTTGAAACCTTCAATTCCAAAACAAACTTAAGACACTTTTTTGAACCATTGAATCAAAACAGAAAAAGGAACATCTAGTTTGTCTCATATACAAAGACCAACCTAATACACTTCCCATTTTAGTGTATTTGAACTATATGCATCAATTACCACGCACAAACTACACTAATTCCAATTGTTCAATCAATTAACTAAGTTAAATTGGACTACATAACTCACCATATCCATTCTACTCTATTGGGCCCATTTCATTTCACTACTAATCGGGATCATTAAAAAACTGGTAAATAAAGCTTCCATTCTGCTCTATTGGGCCCATTTCATTTCACTACTAATCGGGATCATTAAAAAACTGGTAAATAAAGCTTTCTACATTCGCACCGCTTAAAATAAACAATAAACCAGAAGAGAATAAGGAAAAACTGACAAGTCGGATTCATCGGCGACGATGAATTGAGCGAATGAGCCAAGGGAAACAAAAGAGCAAACGAGGTCTCCAATTTTGAACTTAGTGACATTAAGGCCAACGACTTCAACAGCGCCGGAGTAATCGGAGCTTGGGATGAAGGGTAACGGAGGTTTCTTTTGGTATTTGCCAAGGACTTGGAGATAATTTGCGAAATTCAAGCTGGTGGATTTGATTCGAATTCTAACGGAGGTTGGCGATTCCAAATTAGGTATAGGGTGAGAGGTTGAGAGATCGAGTGACAAATTCTCCGATGCATTTGGTGGCAGAGTTGGGTCGCCCAACTTTCTTACAAGTAGAGCTTCCATTTCTTCCCAATAATCGTGTCTTGTGCACTCCACATACCCTTTTTGTACTTGAGGTGTGTTCACTATGAAAAACTAAAGTTGTTGATACGACAAGCCTCTAATGCTAAAAATAATATTTATTTATTTTCCTCAAATTTTTCACAAAGTATATATATTTATCGTATTTTAAATTAATGTGTAACATGATCAATTCAATGAACTAAAAGAAAACTGTTCTATTAATTCTAAGCTTTTACTCTATGCATAGGAAAAGACATCCGTTTACTTTCAAAACTTTTGCAACTCCTAAATCTTAATTAACAGATAGGCCTTCTGTATCTCCTAGATCAACTATTGTTTGCCCCCACTAATTAGCATTTGAATTAATTAGTAGTCATAACACATAAATGTGTTCTTTAACTTGACTTCAAATCACATTTATGTCCTTCAACTTTGAGTGTGCACAAGTAGACACTTAAACTTGTATAAAGTTGAACAAATAAACACATATCCTAAATGTCATTTTTTGTCCTACGTGGTATCCTATGTCTATTGTGTCATGTAGGACTCATGTGTTTATTTATTTTAAAGTTAGATAACTAATGTGTTTGTTTGTGCATTATGAAAGTTGGAGGTCAAAGTTAAAATTTGAAGTCAAATTTAAGATCTAATATATGTATTATGCCTAACTGGTAATCAACAACTAAAAATTAGAAATATAAGAAAGATTAGATGTCACTCCCAGATTATTTCTGGAAAATGAATAACAACAATGATCAATTGCAATCAAGCTTTGAGGTATGTTTCCTGACTAGCAAATCTATCTCTTTTTTTTTTCTTTTAAACTTATTTTTTGTTATAAATCTTAAATTTTATGTAGAAGAAAATAATATTTTTATGATATATATTTAGATTGCTTTGAACGGTAGTATGATTCGTAGACAATTTTTTACATCTCACCTTTACAGAATATCAAATTTGATTATATGAGATTTTGTTGCAATCATATATGGAAGCTAATTGAACATGTCGAGCACTTTATATTTGATTTACCATAACTAAGAAGGTATGATATTTCATGGTAACTTTTTGTACTTGTAAAAGCTTTCTAAATTATTTAAAATATTTCATTGACTAGCTCAAGATCTAGATGCGCCACGTCTTATCAACATGGGAGGTGTCTTTCTATTAGTTTTGTGAAATATTGCGAATATTGAGGTTTTATTCAAGAAATAGAAAGTAATGACAAGTTTTATTTTATTGTGATGTTGTTTATATCTTAGGATAGTGTACAATATGCATACTTTATGCACATTGAAAATTACTTATTTTTCTTTTGAAGTTACTAATCTTAATATTGTCATTCACACAGAAATGGTGACCACGAGAATTTTGCCAAAAAAAAAGTTTTCATAACAATATTATTATTATTGTATACTTTCCTTTTAAGTTCTGCTAAAACAAATTAATTTGATTGCATATATTTTTCACTTTCTTATTATAGTGATTCGAGATTTCATGACAATTTATTGACTACTTAGTCTCATTTAAAAAAAAAAAATTAACTTAGGAGTATGTGATTGCACTTATTTTTCACTTTCCAAATTCATCTGAATTTATGTTGTTTTCGCATTTTTCTATATTTATCGCATATTATGGTAAATGCTATAACTTTGAAGTTTAAGTTCATTTCTTTAGATTTTGTAAGGAATTTTATAATGTAGTTTTTAAATTTATCAAGGTTATATGTTGATAATAAATTGGTTTGTGTTTTTTGCTATGCCCTGCCCAAGTTTAAATGCTAGTCATTTATTTAACATTTCGAAGAAATATCAAGATTGTTTAAATGTTAAAAAAAAGGTGAGTTTTAGTTTTTGAATTCTACGTTTCAAAAGTTCTGATTTTATTTTATGGTAAAAAAGAAATGTATGTGAAGAATGTCACTATCCACTGATACTTTCCTTTTAACCCATTATTATGCTATATTTCAATTATTAATTGTATACGAAAAAATGACACTTGAATTTATTAAAGAGATCAACCAATTAACTAATGAAATTTCAATTAAAAAATTTATATTTGTAAATGTAATCTAAACAAATAAAATATATATAGATTATTTTATTTTTATAATCTAAACAAATAAAATATATATAGATTATTTTATTTTTATAAAGACTAAATTTATGAAAAATATATATCTACTCACTAATATTTTGATGATTGCACATAGCCTGACTAAGTTTACTCGTTAATTATAAAATATAATCCATAAACATGACTCTTAATTTGATGTATGATTTTTAATTTTTGAATGTGCATAATTAGAAATTTAAATTGGATAAATTACCTATATACGCATCTTTTCTTTTCACAATTTCCATAATTCCCTAACAATTTTAAAATTTTCCAAAATTCCTTATTTTACTTCCAAACTCCAAACATTTGATACATAAATCCTAACTCCCAAAATTAATATTTATTTTTTCCTTATTTCAGTCCACAAATCACTTCCTATGCCACACCAAAAATGAAATCAAAATTTCAGAAAATAATTTTTTATTTCATAAAAGTAAAATTTCATATTATAATAATAAAAAGTAAAAATAACATCAAAGTTGATAAAATCAATCATTATTTCTAAAAGAAAAAAATCATATTAAAAAAATGAAGAAAAAAAAAGATCAAAGAAAAAAACTTATAAAGAAAAGCAAAAAAATTAAAATTGATTGAATCATAAAAAAATTATATGTTGAATCAAGATTTAGAAAAACTCTTTTGCTCTTTGGTGATGAATTTTTTTAAAAAAAATAACAATTGATTGAGATTTGAGAATAACGTGGAGAAAGAAATAGGAAAAAGAATAAAACAAAAATAAAAGTCAAGTAATAGAAAGAAAATCAATTGATTGATATACCTTATCAATCACAAATTACTATATTATGGAAAAATATTTTGTTATTTAATTATATTAGAATTTCTTTTCATATTTGATTATTTTATTATTAAATAATATTTTTATTATTTCATACATATTGTTAGAAATCTATTGTTATAAATCAAAAACTAGAAAGTCGTATTTGATTTGCAATGTTTATACATGTTCGAGTTCTAAATCTACATTGAAAAACAAGTTTAAAAAAAAGAGAAAGAAATAGTTGGATTAGTCATTACACTATTATCACTGCTAACGGCACAATGTATCTCATTTATTTTGATTCTTAAATTAGTCTTTGTTAGTCTTATTATTGATTCGATACATCTGTAACACCTCGTAGCCAAAACAGACCAAAAATTAGTTTTTCAGAAAAATCTACAGGTGCTACCAACGGTGGCATCGATGGACTGTAGCCTGAACCACGGTCCGTCCTGCACAACCGTCTATGACATCAGAAACTCCCAACAATTTAAGCCTAGAAAAATTGATTAAGTCTTGGACGTCGGACGGACTTACGGTCCGTAGTCCGTGACCGTCGATCAACCCTTCAACCACTCTCTTACAAGAGCTATGGATGACAAGCATGGTTCGTAGGTGGACTTACGGTCCGTAGGTGGGAAAATTTGCAGCCAGTTAAAGGGAAATGTAGTTGGGTCAACTTAAAATGATCATAACTTTTAGCAAAAAATGAATTAGGTCTCCCATTACCTACCCACAGATAGATAATTGAATTATCTTTCCATAGCCACCGACCTTGTTAAAATCAGAGCTCCGAGTAAAAAATTATACCCATTTTAGTAAAGGAGTGTTGAACAGGCCCTCACGACGGACCCAACGACCGAGTGTCGGGCGCACGATGGACCGTCAGTCCTGGCCGTCGTGAGGCCTGACAGCTCCCAGGGGTCTTTTTGACCTTTTTCACTCCGTTTAAACCCTAAGTTACGTCGTTTTGACCCTAAATCATCAGATTTTAGTTAGTTTAAGCCTAGAAACATAATTAAAACATATCCAAGTCAAATTATTAAATCAAAACTTAGAAAATTAGAAGCAAGAGAGAGAAAAAAAAGCTCAAGAACCCTAGTTCAAGAACGGCACAAGCTCCAACAGTTCCAGCCCGAAACTTAAGTATTTTTCCGTGGATTTCATCACCAGGTATGTGGAATTTCACTAGTGGGTTTCTTTTCACCTATTGGGTCCCTAGTATTCAGTCAGATTCTTGATTCTCTTATCATGATTAAACCTAGGATTTCTAGAACTTTGATAGAACTTCATGATTTAGTTAAAACATATGTTCCAAATCAGATTATCATGTTATTACTCAGATTATCGCATGAATTTCAGAACCATAGCTTTGTATTTCTTTAGTTCTTGAATTACACATGCTAGGTCAAATATTTCAGTTATGCAGTTATATATGCTTCAGTTTTAATGCATCATTGTCAGATTAAATGTTGCATTCCCAGTTTGCATATTCAGTTTTGAGCTATACAATATTTACTGAAAATTGAGACATAATCAGTTAACTACATAAATCCATGGGAGTAGCATAATATCGAGTTGTACTAGGGTTCACCATACACAATTAGTCTCAAAATTACTAGCCAAGTACATTGTAAGTCCTCTCTGTGGGCAATCAGTTTAATGATCACGTCAGCATGCCTTTATATCTTTGGCAGGGTATATTGGGTCCTCTAGATAGGGCGTATATATCGAACTCCACATTTAGCTCATGTGATTTTATTATCGGTTTTAGTAGCTCCCACAGTTCAATCAGACTCTTTTGCATTGACCATTTATCAGTATACTTAGTATCCAGTTTCAACATGTTATAAATTGGTCATCGCATTTAGTTATCTCATAATTCTGTATATCAGGTTCAGATTATTTTACTTGCTTGTGATTGTTCATTTCTGTTTTATTTCAACTTTATTCTATCCTACATGCTCAGTACCTTTCAAGTACTAACACATACATGCGCTACATCTTCTCGTGATGTAGGTTCAGGTTCTCAGCATCCAGATCACGCATAGATCAATTTTACGATCTCCAGTTCAGCAGATTCAGTGGTGAGTCCTCATTGTTCGAGAACATTACTCATGAGTTCATTTCAGTCTTCTTTTAGTCATTTAGTTTCAGTTTTGCTAGACTTAGCTGAGGTTTGTCCTAGTATTTCTAGTCAGTTAGAGACTTATTTCAGGCATAGTTAGTTTCAGCTTAATGTTGAGTTAGTAACTGCATTGTATTAAACTCATCAGTTTTCATATATATCAGTTTTTTCATATGGGTATTCCCCATCTTTTTATTATACGTTATGATCATTCCAGCAGGGTTAGCTTGGAATCACTTGTGGTCCTAGGTTCCGTGTCCGCATCTCGGGGGTAGCTCGGGGCGTGACATGT
>JAKWIY010000200.1:0-42580 GCA_027704805.1 Solanum corneliomulleri
GGCGATGATGGCATGCCACGCTCGACGTAGTCCGATCGTGGGTGCTTTCCAAGGGCGACGATAGCATGCGACGCTTGACGTCATCCGTGTGTGTGTGCTGCCCAAAATCGATGATGACACGTCATGCACGACATCGTACGACCGTATGTGCTGCCCAAGGGCGATGATGGCATGCAACTCCCAATGTCTTTCAACTGTGTGTGTTTCCCAAGGTACATGCGGACATACCACGCCCGACGTCATCCGATCGTATGTGCTGCCTAGGGCAATGATTTCATGTCACGCCCGATGTTGTTCGACCGTGTTTTCTTTCCAATGCCTATGATGGCATGCCCCGCCCGACGTTGTCTTACCGTGTGTGCTGCCCAAGGGAAATGATGGCATCTAACGCCCGATGTCGTCCGACCGTGTGTGCTGCACATTGGCGATGAAGGCATGCCATGCCCGACATCTAGGATGTTGTGTGATGCCTAAGGGCGATGATGGAATTCCACGCTCGATGTGTATGCCCGTTTATGTTGTCCAAGGGCGATGATGGAATGCCACGCCCGACGTTGTCCGGCCGTGTGTGCTGCAAAATGGCGATGATGGCATGCTATGCTCGCCGTAGTCCGACCATATGTGCTTTCCAAGGGCGATGATAGCATGCGATGCTTGACGTCATCCGAGCGTGTGTGCTGCCTAAAAGCGATGATGGTACATCATGCTCGATGTCGTACGACTGTGTGTGCTGCCCAAGGGCGATGATGGCATGACACGCCCGATGTCATCTGACCGTGTGTGTTTCCCAAGGTACATGCGGACATACCACGCCCGACGTCGTCCTATCGTATGTGTTGTCCAAGGGCGATGATAACATGTCACGCCCGACGTCGTTCGACCGTGTATGCTTTCCATGGGCTATGATTGCATGCCACGCCAGATGTCGTCCGACCGTGTATGCTTCCTAAAGGCTCTGACGGTGTGTGCTGCCCAAGGGCGATGATGCCATGCGACGCTCGACGTCATCAAACCATATGTGCTTCCCAAGGACCATGCGGGCATGCCAAGCCCGATGTTTTTCGACCGTGTGTGCTGTCCAAGGGCGATGACGTTCGTCTTTGTGTGTTGTCCAAAGGCGATGATATCATGTCACACCTGACTTCGTCCTATCATGTGTTCTTTCTTAGGACGAGATGGCACGCCATGCCCAACGTTGTGTGACCGTGTGTGCTGCAGAACGTTGATGATGTTAAGCCATGCTAGATGTAGTTCGATCTTGTTTGTTGTCAAACGGCGATGATAGCATGTGATGCTTTACTTCGTCCGACTGTGTGTGCTTTCCGAGGGCGATAATGACATGCAACGGACAATGTCTTCTCACCGTTTATGCTTTCCAAGTGTGATGATGGTATGCAGGCTTGATGTCATCCAACCGTGTGTGCTTCCTAAGGGCGATTATGGCATGCCATGCCCGACGTAGTCCGATCGTGTGTGTTGTTCAAGGGCGACTATGGCATGCCACACTCGATGTCATCTGACCATGTGCGCTACCTAAGGACGATGTTGGCATGCCATGCCCGACGTCGTCCAAACGTGTGTGCTGTCCAAGGGCGATGATGGCATGTCACATGCGATGTTGTTCGTCCATATGAGTTGTCCAAAGGCGGTGATGGCATGCCACACCTGACGTCTTCTAATCGCGTGTGCTGCCCAAGGGTGATGATGGCTTGCCACGCTCGATGTCATTCGTCCGTGTGTGTTATCCAAATGCGATGATGGCACGCTTGCCCCATCCCGTCAAACCGTGTGTGTTTTCCAAGAGCGAGACGACATGCCACACCCGAGTCCTTCGACTGTGTGTGTGACCCAAGGTCCATGCGAGCATGCAATGCCCGACGTCGTCCGACCGTGTGTGTTGCCCAAGGGCGATGATAACATGTCACGCACGATGTCTTTTTACCCTGTGTATTTTGCCAAGGGCGATGATGGCATGCCACGCTGACGTCCTACAACCGCGCGTGCTGCCCAAGGGAAATTCAGGCATGCCACGCCCGACGTCGTCCGACCTATATTTTGTCCAAGGGCGATAATAATATGCCACGCCCGACGTCGTCTGATTGTTTATGCTTTCAAAGGGCGATAATGGCATGCCATGCCCGACGTCGTTCGTCCGTGTGTGTTGTCCAAAGGCGATTATAGCATGTCACGCCTGACATCGTCCGATCGTGTGTTCTATCCAAGGTCGAAATGGCATGCCACAGCCGACGTTGTCCGACCTTGTGTGCTGCCCAAGGTCAATGATGGAATCTAACGCCCGACGTCGTCCGACCGTGTGTGCTGCACAAGGGCGATGATGGCAGGCCACGCCCGACGTCTACGATGATGTGTGTTGTTCAAGGGCAATTATGGCATGCCACGCTCGACATCCTTCAACCGTGTGTTCTGACCAAAGGCAATGATAACATGCCACGCTCGATGTCGTACGCCTGTGTATGCTGTCCAAGGGCGATGATGGCATGCCACGCCCAACATCCTCCGACCGTGTGTTTTGCCCAACGGCGATGATGGCATGCCACACTCGACGTAGTCCGATCGTGGGTGCTTTCCAAGGGCGCTGATAGCATGCGACGCTTGACGTCATCCGAGTGTGTGTTCTGCCCAAAAGCGATGATGACACGTCATGCCCAACATCGTACGACCGTGTGTGCTTCCCAAGGGCGATGATGGCATGCCACGCCCAATGTCATCCGACCGTGTGTGTTTCCAAAGGTACATGTGGACATACCACGCCCGACGTCATCCGATCGTATGTGCTGTCCCAGGGCAATGATAACATGTCAGGCCCGACGTCGTTCGACCGTGTTTGCTTTCCAAGGCCTATGATGGCATGCCACGCCTGACGTCGTCCGACCGTGTGTGCTTCCTAAAGGTGATGATGGCATGCCACGCATGACATCGTCTGACGGTGTGTGTTGCCCAAGGGCGATGATGCCATGCGACGCTCGACGTCGTCCGACCATATGTGTTTCCCAAGGACCATTCGGTCATGCCAAGCCCAATGTCATCCGACCGTGTGTGCTTCCCAAGGGCAATAATGGCTTGTTATGCCCGACATAGTCCGACTATTTAGGCTGCCCCAAGACCCATGCGGGCATGCCACGCCCGATGTCATTCGTCCGTGTGTGTTGTCCAAAGGCGATGATAGCATGTCACGCCTGACGTCGTCCGATCATGTGTTCTGTCTTAGGGAGATATGGCATGCCACGCCTGACGTTGTCCGACCGTGTGTGCTTCCCACGGGCAATGATAGCATCTAACGCGCGACGTCGTCCGACCTTGTGTGCTGCACAAGGGCGATGATGGCATGCAACGCCCGACGTCTACAATGATGTGTACTGCCCAAGGGAAATTATGGCATGCCACGCTCGACGTCGTTCAACAGTGTGTTCTGTCCAAAGGCAATGATAACATGCCATGCTCGATGTCGTACGCCTGTGTATGTTGTCCAAGGGCGATGATGGCATGCCACGCCCGACGTCGTCTAACAGTGTGTGCTGCCCAACGGGGATTATGGCGTGCCACGCTCGATGTAGACAAATCGTGGTTGCTTTCCAAGGGCGATGATAGCATGCGACGCTTGACGTAATCCAAGTGTGTGTGCTGCCCAAAAGCGATGATGACATGTCATGCCCGACATCGTACGACCGTGTGTGCTGCCCAAGGGCGATGATGGCATGCCACGCCCGATGTCATCCGTCCATGTGTGTTTCACAAGGTACATGCGGACGTACCATGCCCGACGTCGTCCGACCGTGTGTGTTGCCCAAGGGTGATGATGGCATGCCACGCCCAATGTCTTCCGACCGTTTATGCTTTCCAAGGGCGATGATGGTATGCCACACCCGATGTCGTCTGACCAGGTGTGCACGCCTAAGGGAAATGATAACATGCCACGCCCGACGTAGTCTGATGGTGTGTGTTGTTCAAAAGCGATGATGACATGCCATGCTCGACGTCGTATGACCATGCACGCTTCCCAAAGACCATGCTGGCATGCGACGCTCGATGTCGTTCGACTGTGTGTGCGGTCCAAGGGCGATGATTTCATGCCACGTCCGATGACGATGGCATGCCACGCTCGACGTTGTTCGACCGTGTGTTCTGTCCAAAGGTAATGATAACATGCCACGCTCGATGTTGTATGACCGTGTATGATGTCTAAGGGCGATGATGGCATGCCACACGTGACGTCATCCGACTGTGTGTGCTGCCCAACGGCAATGATGGAATGCACGCTCGACGTAGTCTGATCTTGGGTGCTTTCCAAGGGCGATGACAGCATGCGACGCTTGACGTCATCCGACCGTGTCTGCAGCCCAAAAGTGATGATGGCACGTCATGCCCGACGTCGTACGACTGTGTGTGCTGCCCAAGGGCGATGATGGCATGCCACACCCGATGTCATCCGACCGTGTGTGTTTCCCAAGGTCCATGCAGACATACCATGCCCGACGTCATTCGATCGTATGTGTTGTCAAAGAGCAATGATGGCATCTAACGCCAGACGTCGTCCGACTGTGTGATCTGCACAAGGGCGATGATGGCATGCCATGCCCGACGTCTACAATGATGTGTGCTGCCCAAGTGCAATTATGGCATGCCACGCTCGACGTCGTTCAACCATGTGTTCTATCCAAAGGCAATGATAACATGCCACGCTCGATGTCGTACGCCTGTGTATGCTGTCCAAGGGCGATGATAACATGCCACGCCCACGTCGTCCGACCGTGTTTTCTGCCAAACGGCGATGATGGCATGCCACGCTCGACGTAGTCCGATCGTGGGTGCTTTCCAAGGGCGATGATAGCATGCGACGCTTGACGTCATCCGAGTGTGTGTGCTGCCCAAAAGCGATGATGACACATCATGCCCGACATCGTACGACCGTGTGTGCTTCCAAGGGCGATGATGGCATGCCACGCCCAATGTCATCCGACTGTGTGTGTTTCCCAAGGTACATGCGGACATACCACGCCCGACGTCATCCGATCGTATGTGTTGTCCCAGGGCAATGATTTCATGTCACGCCCGACGTCGTTCGACCGTGTTTTCTTTCCAATGCCTATGATGGCATGCCATGCCTGACGTCGTCCGACCGTGTGTGCTTCCTAAAGGCGATGATGGCATGCCACACCTGACATCGTCTGACGGTGTGTGCTGCCCAAGGGCGATGATGCCATGCGACGCTCGGCGTCGTCAAACCATATGTGCTTCCCAAGGACCATGCGGGCATGCCAAGCCCAATGTCATCCGACCATGTGTGCTTCCCAAGGGCAATGATGGCTTGTCATGCCCGACGTAGTCCGACCGTTTATGCTGCCCCAAGGCCCATGCGGGCATGCCACGCCCGATGTCATTCGTCCGTGTGTGTTGTCCAAAGGTGATGATAGCATGTCACGCCTGACGTCGTCTGATCATGTGTTCTGTCTTAGGGCGATATGGCATGCCACGCCTGACGTTGTCCGACCGTGTGTGCTGCCTAAGGGCAATGATGGCATTCCACGCCCGACGTCTACGATGATGTTTGCTGCCCAAGCGCAATGAAAACATGGCACGCTCGATGTCGTACGCCTATGTATGCTGTCCAAGGGCGATGATAGTATGCCACGCCCGACATCATCCGACCGTGTTTTTCGGCCCAACGGTGATGATGGCATGCCACACTCGACGTAGTCCGACCGTGTGTGCTGCACAAGGGCGATGATGGCATGACACGCCCGACGTATACGATGATGTGTGTTGCCCAAGGGCGATGATGGCATTCCACGCTCGATGTCGTTCGACCGTCTGTTCTTTCAAAAGGCAATGATAACATGCCACACTCGATGTGTACGCCCATTTATGTTGTCCAAGGGCGATGATCGAATGCCACGCCTGACGTCGTCTGACCGTGTGTGCTGCCAAATGGCGATGATGGCATGCCACGCTCGCCGTAGTCCGATCGTGTGTGCTTTCCAAGGGCGATGATAGCATGCGACGCTTGACGTCATCCGAGCGTGTGTGCTTCCTAAAAGCGATGATGGTACGTCATGCCTGACGTCGTACGACTGTGTGTGCTTCCCAAGGGCGATGATGGCATGACATGCCTGACGACGTCCTATCGTATGTGTTGTCCAAGGGCGATGATAACATGTCACGCCCGACGTCGTTCGACTGTGTATGCTTTCCAAGGGCTATGATGGCATGCCACGCCAGACGTCGTCCGACCGTGTGTGCTTCCTAAAGGGGATGATGGCATGCCACGCCTGACATCGTCTGACGGTGTGTGCTGCCCAAGGACGATGATGACATGCGACGCTCAACGTCATCTGACCATATGTGCTTCCCAAGGACCATGCGGGTATGCCAAGCCCGATGTTTTCCGACCGTGTGTGCTGTCCAAGGGCGATGATTGCTTGCCATGTTCGACGTAATGCGGGCATGCCACTCCCGATGTCGTTCGTCCGTGTGTGTTGTCCAAAGGCGATGATAGCATGTCACGCCTGACGTCGTCCAATCATGTATTCTGTCTTAGGGCGAGATGGCATGCCACGCTCGACGTTGTCCGACCGTGTGTGCTGCCCAAGGGAAATGATGGCATCTAAAGCCCGACGTCGTCCGACCGTGTGTGCTGCACAAGGGTGATGATGGAATTCCACGCCCGACGTCTAGGTTGATGTGTGCTGCCCAAGAGCGATGATGGCATTCCACGCTCGACGTCATTCAACCGTGTTTGCTTTCCAAGGCCTATGATGGCATGCCACGCCTGACATCGTCCGACCGTGTGTGCTTCCTAAAGGCAATGATGGCATTCCACGCCTTACATCGTCTGACGGTGTGTGCTGCCCAAGGGCGATGATGCCATGCGACGCTTGACGTCGTCCGATTATATGTGCTTCCCAAGACCATGCGGGCATGCAAGGCCAATGTCATCCTACCGCGTGTGCTTTCCAAGGGCAATGATGGCTTGTTATGCCCGACATAGTCTGACCGTTTATGCTGCCCGAAGGCCCATGCGGGCATGCCACGCCTGATTTCATTCGTCCGTGTGTGTTGTCGAAAAGCGATGATAGCATGTCATGCCTGACGTTGTCCAATCATGTATTTATCTTAGGGAGAGATGGCATGCCACGCTCGACGTTGTCCGACCGTGTGTGCTGCCCAAGGGAAATGATGGCATCTAAAGCCCGACGTCGTCCAACCATGTGTGCTGCACAAGGGTGATGAGGGCATGCGACGCCGGACGTCTAGGTTGATGTGTGCTGCCCAAGAGCGATGATGGCATTCCACGCTCGACGTCATTCGACCGTGTCTGCTTTCCAAGGCCTATGATGGCATGCCACGCCTGACGTCATCCGATCGTGTGTGCTTTCTAAAGGCGATGATGGCATGCCACGCCTTACATCGTCTGACGATGTGTGCTGCCCAAGGGCGATGATGCCATGTGATGCTCGACGTCATCCGACCATATGTGCTTCCCAAGACCATGCGGGCATGCAAAGCCCAATGTCATCCGACCGCGTGTGCTTTCCAAGGGCAATGATGGCTTGTTATGCCCGACATAGTCTGACCGTTTATGCTGCCCGAAGGCCCATGCGGGCATGCCACGCCCGATTTCATTCGTCCGTGTGTGTTGTCCAAAGGCGATGATAGCATGTCACGCCTGACGTCGTCCGATCATGTGTTCTGTCTTAGGGCGATATGGCATGCCACGCCCGACGTATTCCGACCGTGTGTGCTGCCTAAGGGCAATGATGGCATCTAACGCCCGATGTCGTCCGACCGTGTGTGCTGCACAAGGGCGATGATGGCATGCCACGCCCGACGTCTACGATGATGTGTGCTGCCCAAGGGCAATTATGGCATGCCACGCTCGACGTCGTTCAACCGTGTGTTCTGTCCAAAGGCAATGATAACATGCCACGCTCGATGTCGTACGCCCGTGTATGTTGTCCAAGGGCGATGATGGCATGCCACGCTCGTCGTAGTCCTATTGTGGGTGCTTTCCAAGGGCGATGATAGCATGCGACGCTTGACGTCATCCTAGTGTGTGCTGCCTAAAAGCGATGATGGTACATCATGCTCGATGTCGTGCGATTGTGTGTGCTGCCTAAGAATGATGATTGCATGACACGCCCGATGTCATCTGACCGTGTGTGTTTCCCAAGGTACATGCGGACATACCACGCCCGACGTCATCCGATCGTATGAGCTTTCAAAGGGCGATGATAACATGTCACGCCTGACTTCGTTGGATCATGTATGCTTTCCAAGAGCTATGATGGCATGCCACGCCTGATATCGTCTGACCGTGTGTGCTTCCTAAAGGCGATGATGGCATGCCACGCCCGACATCGTCGGACAGTGTGTGCTGCCCAAGGGCAATGATGCCATGCGACGCTCGACGTCGTCCGACCATATGTGCTTCCCAAGGACCATGCGGTCATGCCCGACGTAGTCCGACCGTTTATGCTGCCCCAAGGCCCATACGGGCATGCCACGCCCGATGTCGTTTGTCCGTGTGTGTTATCCAAAGGCGATGATAGCATGTGATGCTTGACATCATCCGAGCGTGCGTGCTGCCTAAGTGCGATGATGGTACATCATGCTCGATGTCGTACGACTCTGTGTGCTGCCCAAGGGCGACGATTGCATGACACGCCTGACGTCATCTGAGCGTGTGTGTTTCCCAAGGTACATGCGGACATACCACGCCCAACGTCGTCCTATCGTATGTGTTGTCCAAGGGCGATGATAACATGTCACGCCCGACGTCATTCGACCGTGTATGCTTTCCATGGGCTATGATTGCATGCCACGCCAAACGTCGTCCGACCGTGTATGCTTCCTAAAGGCGATGAAGGTGTGTGCTGCCCAAGGGCGATGATGCCATGTGACGCTCGACGTCATCAAACCATTTGTGCTTCCGAAGGACCGTGCGGGCTTGCCAAGCCTGATGTTTTTCGACCGTGTGTGCTGTACAAGGGCGATGACATTCGTCTTTGTGTGTTGTCCAAAGGATATGGTATCTTGTCACACCTGACTTCGTGCTATCATGTGTTCGTTCTTAGGACGAGATGGCACGCCATGCCCAATGTTGTGTGACCGTGTGTGCTGCAGAACGTTGATGATGGCATGCCAAGCTAGATGTAGTTCGATCTTGTGTGTTGTCAAAGGGCGATGATAGCATGCGACGCTTGACGTCGTCCGACCGTGTGTGCTTTCAAAGGGCGATGATGACATGCCACGGACGATGTCTTCTGACCGTTTATGCTTTCCAAGTGTGATGATGGTATGCTAGGCCTGATGTCATCCAACCGTGTGTGCTTCCTAAGGGCGATTATGGCATGCCATGCCCGACGTAGTCCGATCGTGTGTGTTGTTCAAGGGCGACTATGGCATGCCACACACTCGATGTCATCTGACCATGTGCGCTGCCTAAGGACGATGTTGGCATGCCATGCCCGACGTCGTCCAAACGTGTGTGCTGCACAAGGGCGATGATGGCATGCCACGCCCGACGTGTACGATGATGTGTGCTGCCCAAGGGAAATTATGGCATGCCATGCTCGACGTCGTTCGACCGTGCATTCTATCCAAAGGCAATGATAACATGCCACGCTCGATGTCGTACGCCTGTGTATGTTGTCCAAGGGCGATTATGGCATGCCACGCCCGACGTAGTCCGATCGTGTGTGTTGTTAAAGGGTGATGATGGCATGCTACGCTTGACGTAGTCCGAGCGTGGGTGCTTTCCAAGGGCGCTGATAGCATGCAACGCTTGACGTCATCCGAGTGTGTGTTCTGCCCAAAAGCGATGATGAGACGTCATGCCCGACATCGTACGACCGTGTGTGCTTGCCAAGGGCGATGATGTCATGCCACACTTAATGTCATCCGACCGTGTGTGTTTCCTAAGGTACATGCGGACATACCACACCCAACGTCATCTGATCGTATGTGCTGTCCCAGGGCAATGATAACATGTCAGGCCCGACGTCGTTCGACCGTGTTTGCTTTCCAAGGCCTATGATGGCATGCCACGCCTGACGTCGTCCGACCGTGTGTTCTTCCTAAAGGCGATGATGGCATGCCACGCCTGACATCGTCTGACGGTGTGTGCTGCCCAAGGGCGATGATGCCATGCGACGCTCGACGTCGTCCGACCATATGTGCTTCCCAAGACCATGCGGGCATGCAAATCCCAATGTCATCCGACCGCGTGTGCTTTCCAAGGGCAATGATGGCTTGTTATGCCCGACATAGTCTGACCGTTTATGCTGCCCGAAGGCCCATGCGGGCATGCCACTCCCGATGTCGTCCGATCTATATTTTGTCCAAGAGCGAAGATAATATGCCACGCCCGATGTCGTCTGATGGTTTATAAATCAGCTCATATTATTAAAAACTTTTCCTCATCCTCAAACTTTGAGATAATTTCTCATAAGGTTCTCTTAAAATAGATTATACTGAAAAACTACTCATGAACTTATTTGGATATCGATATTTCCTCTCATTTTAAATGTAAAGAAAGTTACTCTTGGGAATACTTAGTTCCCATATACTCATTTTGAAAAAAATTTAAATAAAATTCAACTCTACTCATCCACATAGTCAAGTAATCAAGTCTTAAAATAAGTTTTAAAAGTTTGTAAAAGACTTCTTAAAATGACACAAAAGACTCTCTCAAACTTGATTCTTAACTCTCTCTTGAATTTCAATTATAAATTCAAGAGTTATGATTTATGATATGAATGATCTCGTGATGATTAAATGGAATTTAGATAGTTGATAATATGAAATGAGCGAAGACACAGACCTGGAGCAAAGGTACGACGCGAAGATGAATTCACTTATATGGTCTCGAAATAATTTTGAAATAGTGTGGTCCGCATTCTTTCTTTGACGCAGAGAGAGATTAAATTTTTTGAGGATTGGAATTTGAAGCATGTCCGTGACGTGGACCTAGGCGCTTGTTTTTTCCTGATCTTTTCTTCCTCTCCCAAACTTGATTTAACTAGGGGTGTACGTTCGATTTTTCGGCTTAGTTTTATACTATTCGGTTTGGATTATTGATTTTTGATTTTTAAGAACTGTAACCTAAACAAAAACTAAAATAAATTTAGTTTGGTTTGATTTTTCTCTTTTTGGCTTTGGTTTTTTCGGTTCGGATAATCGATTTTTTAGTAATTAGAAACACAACAAAGTTATATTTGCAATTTGAAACTAATACATACATACATACATACACACACACACACACACACACACACACACACACACACACACACACACACACACACACACACACACACACACACACACACACATATATATATATATATATATTTATATGTCTTAAATATAGTTTTTAATATAAATCACAAGTAAAACATAAACACAATACTTAAAAGTATATCAATTATAGATGTCCAAACATTAAAAAAACTACTAAACCATAATGAAAATAACTAAAAAAGGACTAAAGGGATTAACTCCGACATAATTACAATATAAATATATATATATATATATATATATATACACATATACAAATTGAGAACATCTCTCTTCTTCTCTTAGCGTGCACAGTTTGCTTACATGCCGCCTTAGGCACATCTCACTTTCTTAGTTTCACGCTGGACTAATGATAATGAATGAAAGTCAGTCTTTTAGTAAACGTATATAAACAGCTCTTTAGTGTAAAAGCAATTCTTTAGTGGTCGCACCGAAAGCACGGTAACCAATTTTGAAGTGAATGAATTGTAATCCGACCGTGTGTGTTTCCTAAGGTACATGTGGACATACCACGCCCAACGTCATCAGATCATATGTGCTGTCCCTGGGCAATGATAACATGTTAGGCCCGATGTCATTCGACCGTGTTTCTTTCAAAGGCCTATAATGGCATGTCACGCCTGACGTCGTTCGACCGTGTGTGTTCCCTAAAGGCGATGATGAACACACGACAACCGGGCACTAGCAACACTTTCCAAAATCTGAAAAATGATGCACACTGTATGGAAATCCCTACTCAGGGTGGTAGGCAAAACATTGACCCAGGGTGGTAGGCAAAACATTGACCCACCTATGCCGTCTAATGAGGAAAAGGTGAGAAAAGATGATGATAAGGTGGTAAAGGGTAGTGGTGAAGCAGAAGAGAGCACTGGAAAAGATGAAGAAGTCACTATGAAGGTGATTCCCATGCCTAGACCACCACCACCATTTCCTCAGAGATTACTGAAAAAGATCGAGGATGGTAAATATCGGCGTTTTATAATAATGCTGAAGCAGCTTTCTATCAATGTCCCTTTGGTAGAAGCTCTAGAACAAATGCCCGGTTATTCCAAGCTTATGACAGATCTGGTTAGAAAGAAAAGATCGGTCACTTTCGAGGATGATGATAGAATGAAGCATTGTAGTGCTATTGCTACAAGATCTCTCGTACAAAAGAAAGAAGATCCAGGTGCATTCACTATTCTTTGTAAAGTCGGGTCATTACATTTTGCGAAAGCATTATGTGATCTGGGGGCAAGCATAAATCTCATGTCCCTCTCGATTTACAAGAAGTTAGGTTTGGGTGACCGAAAACCTACTGCGATGCAGCTACTAATGGCTGACCGAACAATGAAAAGGCCTATAGGGATACTCCACGACGTGCTAGTAAAAGTGGAGTCGTTCATATTTCCGACAGATTTTGTTATTCTTGATTGTGTAGTCGATTTTGAAGTGCCTATTATTCTTGGGAGGCCATTCCTTGCTATAGGTAGAGCCTTAGTTGACATGGAAAAGGGGCAGATGAAAATTCGGTTGAACAATGAAGAAGCGACCTTCAACATTTGTAGGTCCATGAGGCAGAGTGGTGAGCTCTAATTGGTATCCGCCATATCCCACAATAAAAGATAAAGAAGGAGATTGAACAAAAAAGTAAAAAACAAGAGTTTATGGTTGGGGATTTGGTGCTTTTATACAGTTCAAGGTTGCATTGGCTTCTGGGCAAGCTCAATTCCAAACGAACTTGCCCTTACTTCATTACCAAAGTATTCCTTCATGGAGCAGTTGAGTTAAAAACCAAGGAGGGAGTGAGGTTTAAGGTGAATAGAAAACGAATAAAACTCTATTTTAGGCATACTGCATCGGTGAATGAAGTGATAGAGGCATACCATTTTGATGAAGGCTGAGAAATCAAGTGTCCTCAGTCGTGCTGTGACTTTAAATCGGGCGCTTGTTGGGAGGCAACCCGATTCTTATAGTTTTTTTTCTAGTAATGGTAGCATTTTCTACTAATGGGTTTTAAATTTGCAGGCACATCTCCATGAAATTCTGCAGAAATCACTTTGAAACAGTCACCAACGAACACATGCGACGGACTGTCGTGTGCACAACTGTTCTGGTTGTCAGAGACCCTATTCCTAAGGGTCTCTCACATTTTCTAAGTGTCCTCCAACGGAATCTACGACGGACTGTCATACTCTCGACGGTCCGTCCTGCATAACCGTCATGACAGTCAGAGACCCCTTTCCTAAGGGTCTCCATTTTTTTTCAAGTTACCCACGACGGACATCGACGATGGACCGTCATAATCACAGCGGTCTGTGCTGATTGTCGGCGCTTTGAGCCCCAGGTTTGCTTCACCTACCACTCTTGTATTTCAAATTTTTTTATGCGTTGGGGAAAATTGCATGTCTTTTTGTTATGGGTGGGGTAAATGGAAAGTGAGTGCTAGGGTGATGTGTGAGTAGCCCAATTCACTATCCTGTTTTGGGGTTTTCTTGCCTGAGTTATTTTTCCCCAAGAGACTGTTTACTTTTTCTGTTTAACCGGCATGTCTATATCTTGTATACATAGTTTAACTCTGAAGCATGATGTCTAAAAAGATAACCTGATAAAATGGATAATGATGCATGACTAGGCATAGTAATTGATAAATGTGTGACTCTAAGCATTACATAGAGGTACACCACTGCAAGACCCGAAGTCTAAAATTCGAACTAGGTGTCTGATAATTTGGTAGAGTAATGAGATGTCAAGTGAGTGTGAGGAAGATTTGGACAGTCCACTATTTGTACTAAGCTAACTTGCCTGGTTAGTCCTGCTAAAAGTAAGTTGTAATAGACAATTAGGAAAGGATCATAGGCCATTATTTAATATAGCCCTTTTTTAGACTAAATAAAAGGAAGCCAAATGAAATTTATCATTCTTTGATCAAATGATTTGAGCTTAAACTGGACTTTTCTTTTTAAGCCTAACTGATCTTTTCTGAGAATAATGTGTTGGCCCTGGTCCCTCCTTGGACATGTGCACCTCAACTAATGCCAAAAGCATAAGCTTAGGGTGGCTAATGCAGTAAACAACCCTTTTTATGGCTCTGACCCAATGTTAGGTATTGTGAACTTTGACTCATGGCAAAGCCATGAGTTAAGGGTGACTATTATGAGGAATTCTGTGGAAAGTGGGGTTGAAAGAACAAGAGAGAGAAAAAAACAAAAGTAAAGTGACTCAAGAATTAGTTGAAAGAAAATTAAAAAAAATAATACAAGAAATACAAGCAAGAAAAGAAGAGAGTCCTTTACACAAATGAAGAAAAAAGGTAAAACAGCAAGGTGAAAGAATATGAGAAACTGGGCAAAATAAAATGATAGAAAATGGTATGTTTAGCCGATATGTCAAGGAGGGCAAAAAGTCACTAAATGTATAACTAAATATACCTTACCTGACCCTAATCCTATGTTACAAGCTAAGGAAGTCCTATCGTGATCCTAAGAGTTGTATAGCGAACTTAAAGTAGTGAAAATAAGGGAAAGCCTAATGCAATATGTATGAATGAGTGTGAATTTGTTCTGAGAGTGAGTGTTGAAAAGTAATCCTTATACTCAAACTAGAATCATTGTGTGAAAAATGAGGATTTTGTTTTAAAGTAAGGACACTAGTTGAAATACCGGAAATATTAGCACATCGGTGAGAAACTGAAAAGGATAGGTGTTAGTGCATGGTGAGTCTGTGTCATGGTCTGATTCCACATAATTCCAGCCTAATAGTGATAGCATGCATAAATATGATGAGATTAATCGGGATTGACAGCCGAATGATTGCGTAAGATAAAACATGGATACTATTGTACAAAGATTTTTGTAGTGAATCATAGTGCGTCGCTTGAGGACAAACAACGAATTTAAGTTGAGGGTGTTGATATACCGTGGTTTCACGGTATTATTAATACTTTTTCCTTATGTTTAGTGTGTCCAAAAGACTTTTTGTGCTAATTTTTCTGTAAGTTTCTCTATATTTGCAGGAAATCTGTCTAAAAGAGGAATACAGCGATTTTTGAGCAAGAAATACAATAAAGTACCACCTACGGAGCTTCTGACGGTTCGTTGTGCCCGTGACGGTCCGTAGGTGGCATCGTAGTGCAGATGCTGAAGGACGATGGGAAAGTCTGACCAAGTGTGGGGTTACGAAGTGCGTGACGGACCGTCGTATCTATGATGGTCCGTCCTGCTGGTTCGTCATGAAGTTTAGAGCAGTAGTCTCAGTACCCAAATTCCAAAAGTCCTAGTGTTATGGAACGGAGACCCTTGACGGACCGTTGTGCCTGTGACAATCTGTCAAATCTTTCGTCGAGGGTAATGGAGAGAGCCGCAGAAGAAATTGCACAAGTATGAGACGACGGAGTCCATTACGGTCCGTCGTGACCACGACGATCCGTCGCGAGGTGCTTCGACCCACCCGCGTTTTGAAAGATTTCCAGCTAATATAGTCCTTATTAAATTAGGTTTTTATTTTTTATAAATAGTTCGAAAAACCTCATTTTGGAGGATAGACCCTTAATCATTGTTAGACTCTTGATCATTGTTAGACTCTTGATTATTTTTTAGACCTTTTGTGAGATTCTTTATTATTTTTGAGATTCTTGTGATTGATTGTTGGTGATTTTTGTTGATTAATCAAGCGAACTTTCGGATTTTACTCTTTCTCATTCAACTAAGTACATGAATTCTTATACCATATATTTGAATATTGTGATTATGACTATGGGTAACTAAACTCCATAACTAGGGTTGTGGGAACCCTAGGCAAATAATGGGGTAAAACCTAACTAAAATAACAATTCTAGAATAGTGTCTTGCATGTATTGAAAATTATTTCGCTTAGAATTCTTTTTAATGGATGGCAAACGTTAGAACTCGCCTTAATGCTACTTGCCAAACCAAGGAGGTAGATAATAGGAAAAGAATTATCAACATAGATTTAGTGTATACTATCTAATAGGCTAATATTGATTCGTACGAGGTAATAACTTAGTCAAATATCGAATATGATGCTTAGTATGAGGTAAAGATAAGGGTTAGTATAGCAACACACGTAGCCGGACCAAGGTGCGGAGTGAAATTTTCTAGATGCCGGACCAACGATTTAGGAATACATAACTTATCACTTTGCATGCAAGATACTAGGAAATAATTATTATAGTTAGAATTATAAAGTTATGAACCTCTGGGGAACATTGTAAACCCTAGTTACTTTGATTAATTGATTAAACTCAAACATTCGAAGCTATTAGTTGTCTCCTTTAATTTCGCTAGTTCTTTTCATTTATTTAGAAATAGAAAACCCCCCTTTTATCATTTTTGCTTTCCAAGGAAGTAATTGATTGAACGATAGTAATAATAGATTGAACTTAAGTCTAAACTATTTTCCTCGTGGGAACGATCTCAACCTCATTAGTTGGGTTATTTACTTGACACGACCGCTTTACTTCTTATTTGAGAAGTAAGTTTGAGCGTATCACGCAGTTCACTATTAATTTGAGGGGTGAACTTGTAAATTGACCCCACGTCCAAATAAGGGTATTGGAGGTTCCTTAAGGGTCTTTTAGGTATTTTAAATGTATTTATAAGCCCAAAAAGCTTAGAATATTTCATTCATCAATATCAAAAACCCAAATTCCCTTAGAAATTTCCTAGAACTACATTGGAGCCAAAACTCATGTAAATACTTGAATTGGAGAATTGAGTGGAGATTCTTCATAAAATTGAAGAATTAGATTCATTGAGGTATGATTTTTTTGATCTTTGAATATCTATTCATCAAGGAACCCAACTTTCAAAGATGTTTTCTTAAGTTTTCAAAGTTGAATTGTCCAATTTCAATCATAATGCATGGGTTCTTGAATTCAAGGTTTTTAAGCATTGATTAGTAATTTAATTGTTATTAATTTTATGTTTTTAAATTAATTAACCTATGCAACCATGAAATTGATGAATTATATTTTTGACTAAGTTATGTATTACTTGATATTGACTTTATGTCTATGAATTCAAGTATAGTTTTCTGTGGGCTCTCTAATGATGTAAGAATTGTTTTCAATCGATATATAGGTTGTAGTATATTGATGAACATATAGTGAATTGACCTAGTTTCTTTGAGTATTGTTATAATTGCATTGACTCGATGTTCATGGCCAGTGGTAAGGGCCTTATGGTGTTGAATTGGCTGATTTAACATCGAATTGAGGTGTTGAGGATGGAGTGGTGGTACGCTTCCTTATTTCCATTTATCTTATGTTAATTAAACTTCAATTATATTGTGATAGGTATGGTCCACTTATGGTGGCGGTGTTGTGTGTTTTACTTGCAATTGATGTGGCCTTGTCGGCGTTACTTTGTGTATTATGATGATCATGGCCTTGTTGAAAACTACTTGAAGTATTATGATTGTTATATGAAGTATGATAATGTATATCTACATGATAAGTAACGCCAAAGTTATGTGTTCTTCTATTGATGTTATTTAGGTAATCATATTAGACTATGACTTTGACTATCTATGTATAGTCTTAGGGTTGATGTATGCCTATACCTATTTGGCTATATGAGACTATGATGGTCATATTGATGATGATATGATTCTGTATAGGATGACATAAAAAGGATTTGGCTATGTCAATGTGTTTCAAGAATGACATGCAATATGTGTTAAAGTGAAGTATATGATATCTTGTCTTGGTTGACTTGTCCCTTACTTGATGCATGTAAGAATGTGAATATGAGATTTCTTGACGTAGGATGCTAAAACCTCTTAGTATTGTAAGTATAAATGACATGATACGTTAAATGATGTTAAGAGGGTCCATTATGTGAAACCTTGAACCTAGTGATAATGTTATGAATGTTGAAGTCGAAAGCCGTAATGATATCATTCAAAGTAATGGAATGATAGACTTAAGGTTGATTGTGTAGAAGGTCCTCATATAAAACCTTATGAATTTCATGATGAGCTTCGTGTCTCCATTGCAAGGTAGCCCTAGTGATCCTTTCCTTGGAAGGGTAAATGTGAACGCGTTATGAACATTATATGGAACCCTTTGTTATGAACCGTAAGTGTATGTTACTCTATGATAATGAAGGCTAGCACCAAGTGAGTATGGTAATGGAAGTAGTTCTAGTTAAAGAATGAGACTAGATTACAAATCATGTCGTTTATATTCCTTAACCATATGCCTACATGGGATGTGTCCAAGTTCTACCATTGGCAAATAAAACACCCTCATCGGAGTAGGTTAGAACTTTGGATTCCATGCTTTGCTATCATGGTCTATGTCGGTTATTACTTATCCTCATCATAAGGGATACCTACTAACATTAGAGAAGTTCTATGAAGTTTAGATTGTGGTATGGGACGCTATCTAGACATTGCACAATTGGATTTGAAGGTGTTAGTTGGACGACCTAGGTCTTGTACAAGACCACTATTAGAATGTCCTTTATGTGATGAATGTCTCCTCATGAACTAATGAATGTAATGAATTATGTAAGAAAGTATGATAAATGAATAAGTACTTAAGTAGAGTAGTTAAGGGTTGTCTAGTTAAGGTGTGAAGAGGGCATAAGAATGGTCACTTCGTATCTTACCTAGATAATTCTTAAGAATGACTCTTGTTAGGGAAGATGTTGATTATATGGATATCGTCTAACCCTTAGGTAGCCTTAAAGATTATTTGGTAGTGTTGAAGCGGTCAATCATGGACGTTATCTTCTTGATTTACTTAAGTAAGTCTTTGGATAGCCTTGGTAAGGAAAATGTCATATTACCTATGTGTTGATGTAGTAAGTGCAATGATTCTATCCTAAGTAGTCTATAGGATCTCTTAATTGTGTGTGTAAGGTATTGTATAAGAGGTCGCTTCACAACGCCCTCAAGTGAGACTTAGAACCACCTTTGGTAGAGGAAATCTCATGTTCATATATTTGATGTCTTTGTAAGTGTGTATTTGTCTTATTATAAGTAGTCTTGAGGGTCATTTAGGTATGCTTAGGGAGGTTGTATGGGCGGTTTGTCCTTGTGTATCTTAAGTGATTCTTAGGATAAGTTTTAGTGAGAAGACTACATCCTAGAAAGTGTAAAAAGGGAAGAGCAAACACTTCACTGTTACAGTGAAGCAATTCATTGTACATTGAATATATGCTACTGTAATATCTCCTCAAAAAATGATTAATTGTTTAAAGTGGTTTCTTATGTGTTTCTAAGTTGATAAATGTTATTCTTATGATTAGGATATGATTTTTAAATGAAAAGATACATATTTCTAATAAATGTTCGTTTTCATGATTTTGATGCATAATGCCATACTTAGTACATGTGTTTGTACTAATTCCATGCTTTATATTTTTTGGTAGGTGAGGAGCATTTGGGAAGCAAGACTTGGATCTTAACATCATTCAATTCAAGTCAAGTTGAAGTATGTCCTCAATTAACTCGAGGGCATATATAGATTTTTTTCATGTTTCTTATTGAAGTATTGTAATAGACTAAGTATTTTTATACTAGTATGTTATGGGTCGTGTCCCAAAAGTATTATCTTGTCTTACAGTTGATGAGATTCAGATTAGTATTTCCTATGATTTTATATGAAGGAGATTTTAAATATTATGAAATGTTTTGTGAAAAGTTATTATTCCGAACCACTTTTCATTATGTATATGGAATGAATGATATGTAAGGGCTTCTACAAGACCTTCGAGAGGTCAAGTACGCCGATCCCAATCTGAGATTGACCCTATCTTCTAGGGTGTCGTTTCTGGATGTGACAAGCTTGATATCACATCATAAGTTACGAGAGTAGTCTTAGGAATCGAAAAGTATCGTCAAGTCATGTCTAGTAGAGTCTTGACCATCAGTGTGAGTCGCAACACATCTATGGGCGAGAGGCTATAGGACGATAGAGTTTCCCTTCTTTTCTACTCCTATGACGTGCCGTAATATAGAAGTTATGAGTAGTCTTTTCTTATGGTTTTGTTGTGTTTTCAGGAAGATGAATACGAGGAGGACACAGGCTAGGAGGGTTAAAGAGAATGACGTTCAAGAGGAGATTCCTCCTCAAGTTGATGTTGTTAAGAAAGTTTCTCAAGGTGCTCAAGGAAACCAACTCCCTATTGTGGGTTTAGGTAATGATGTTCCAGTGATTCCCCCGGAGTTGAGTAATAGTTATATTTGAGAGGCTTTGCTTGATTTAGCCCAAGCTATGACTACTCAAGTAAATTTGAGTATGTTGCCAATGGTAAATGTTGTGGAGAGCACTATAACATATAGGTTGAGAGACTTTGTGAGGATGAATCCTCCTATTCCTAGTTCGAGTGTACAAGGTGTTGAGTGATATTGGGGTTACATGTAGTGAGAAGTCGGAATTAGATTCATATCAATTGAGGGATGTTTCTAAAGTTTGGTAGACTCAATGGAAGGACAATAGGCTGGTGGAGTGGGGTCCTATTGAGTGGGAAAAATTTAAGAAAGCTTTTATTCGAAGATACTTTCCCCGTGAGAGGAGGGAAGTTAAAGTAGAGGAGTTTATCAACCTCAAGTAAGGCAATATAAGCGTTGAGGAGTACTCTTTGAAGTTCTCTGTGTTATATAGATATCTCCCATCCCGTGTGTCTAATCCAAGGGATGAAATGAGTCATTTTGTGGTGGGTGTCACCGATCTAGTGAGGGAGGAATGTCATACGGCGATGTTACATGATTATATGACCTTAGATAGACTCATGGTGTATGCACAATGGATTGAAGAGTCTAAACTTAAGAGGATGTCTAGAAACATGAATATTAATCTAGATTTAAGAAGAAAGATCAAACTCAAGAAGATCCTAGGAGTACTAAGGTGAAATCAGAGAAAGGACGTGGTTCTCAAAATGTCAAACCTACATGTGTCACTTGTGTAAAGAGGCATTATGGTGAGTGTCTAAGGGGTACCGGGAGTTTCTTTGGTTATGGTAAGGACGGACACGAGGTGAGAGATTGTCCTACCATTGCTTCTAGAGGAAGAGAGGGTAAGAAAGTTGCTCCAAATGTTCCAAAGGGTGATGTTCAAGCAACGAGGAATTTCTATGCACTCCGGACTACAGGAGAGAAGCCGAATGGTGGTGAAGATTATGAGGGTAAGTTCTTGAATTTTATTTTAAGTAATATGAGTTCCTTCTAAGTTGGGAAGTATGATTAGTAGATGTGATAGAAAGTTGAGAAGCATGTTGCATGTGCATGCTGTTTTAGGGGTTTTGTTGAAATTGAATTCCATTAAGTTCTTGCGTTGTGTATTTTATGAAGTTATGATTATGTTGTATGATATGTTTATATGATTTTACCTATCATATTAGCATGTTTCTATCATAAATTTCTTAAAAGTTGCATTTTTGATTTTTTTTTTCCAAAATCACTGTATCTTAGAATCTTCTCACTGTTAAATTTTTCAAAATTTGACTGATTCATTGTATGGTCTAAAATTGTTGTAATGTGGTTAGAACTGATATATATGAGTATAATATTGAATATAAAATTGGTTTTTGATATTTGGAATGAAGCATATGAGTTTTGTAACATAATGAGTTATAGAATGTCTTCTAGTATCTTGTAGTGTTGTGAATCTCTACACTATGTGAAATGGATGTTTTATTTTTGATTATGTTTTATATATTATGGTTATGAGCTTCTAGTTGAATCTCATTTCTTGGAAGTATTCAGAGAGTAGCAAGTCTCATTCGGCGATGAATGTTGTCCAAGTGGGGAGAATGTAAGATCCCGAAAATGACTTAGGTGAACTAGAGAATAACATGTTTTTAATGATATTATAAGGTCATAAAATTATCAACAATATGGTATTGATGAAGTGTCTAAGAGTTTAGGTTCATTAGAAGTCAAACGTCAAGGGACGACCAAGACGTTCGATGACTAAGTCACCTATGTACCTCAGATGTGGTTTTATGTGTTTATTAGTGATTTATGAGGTTATAAGGTTATTTAATGAGTTATTATGGTGTATATAGGTAGTGTGTCAAGTTTCTTCAAATTTGGAGGTCAAACGTCCAAGAACGTCCATGACGTTTAAAATGTTTGCCTTGAAACGACCTTGTGTGTCTTTGCATGTTTCGTCGTGTTTTACGTGTTTTTTTGGATGAAATTCATTTGATAGGTCCTAAACTCATATAAAATCATGTTTGTGTAGTAAAAGTCAGGGAAACCATCCCGAAGGACTATCCAAGGGTCCTTGAGGAAGGACCAAAAGTTGGTGCAAAGACTGTCCAAGACAGTCCAACCAAAGGATAATAATCGACGCCCAGTGGGTTAGTCGACGCCCAGTTGTTGGTGCCTCATCCACTTAAACTTAGGCATGTGGGCGAGGATGACAAAGACTAGCCTTAGTCCCCAACAAGGGACCAACAAGACGGTCCGTTGGTCAAGGGACGGGCCGTCGTTTGGCAACCGTTGTTAAACTGCCTCCCTGCGTAGTTCACTGTTAATTTGAGGGGTGAACTTGTAAATTCACCCAATATCAAAACAAGGGTATTAGAATTTCCTTAAGGGTATTTTAAATGTTTTTATAATCTTAAAACACTTATAATATTTCATTCATCAAAATCAAAAACCTAAATTCCCTTAGAAATTTCCTAGAACTCCAATGGAGCCAAAACTCATGGAAGGGCTTGGATTGGATAATTTAGTGGAGATTCTTCATAAAATTGAAGAATAATCTTCAATGAGTTATGTTTTTTGATCCTTGAAACTCTATTCATCAAGGTTCCCAAATTTCAAAGATGTTTCCTAAAGTTTTCAAAGTTGAACTGTCTAATTTCACGATCTATGCATAGGTTCTTGGATTATAGGTTTTAAGCATTTATTAGTGATTTAATTCTTATTACTTTTATGATTTTAACTCAATTAACCTATGAACCCATGAAATTGATGAACCCTAGTTTTTGACTAAGTTATGGGTTATTTGATATTGACTTAATGTTTATGAATTTTAGTGTAGTTTTCCATGGGATCTTTAATGATATAAGAATTGTGTTTAATTGATACATAGGTTGTATTAGATTTATTAACCATATAGTGAATTCTTAGTTTCATTAACTATTGTTATATTTTTTATTGAATTGATGTTCATGGCCTTTGGTAAGGGCCTTATGGTGTTGAATTGGATGATTTAGCATCGAATTGAGGTGTTGAGGATGGAGTGGTGGTACGCTGCCCTATTTATGTTTATTTTATGTTATTAAACTTCAATTATATTGTGATTGGTATGATCCACTTATGGTGGCGGTGTTATGTGTTTTACTTGAAATTGATGTGGCCTTGTCGGCGTTACTTTATGTATTATGATGATCATGGCCTTGTTGGAAACTACTTCAAATATTATGATGATTATGTGAAGTATGATATACATTATAAGTAATGTGAAAGCCTATGTGTTCTTCTATTGATGTTATTTAGGCAATCATGTTAGACTATGACTTTGGCTTTGTGTGTATAGTCTTGATGTATGCTTATCCCTATTTGACTAAATGAGACTACGATGGTCATATTGATGATGATATTATAGTGTATAGGATTACTTAAAAAAGATATGGTTATGTCTATATGTGTCTAGAATGACATGTAATATGTGTTAAACTGAAGTATGTGGTGTCTTGTCTTGGTTGACTTGTGTCCCTTACTTGATGAATGTATGAATGTGAATATGAAATGCCTTGACTTAGGATGCTAAATCGTCTTAGTCTTGTAAGTATGAATGACATGAGACCTTAAATTATGTAAATAGGATCCTTTATGTGAAACCTTGAACCTAGTGGTAAAGTTATGAATGTTGAAGTCGAAAGTCGTAATAGTATCCTTCATAGGAAAGGAATGATAGACTTAAAGTTGATTGATTGGAACTGCATCATATCAAACCTTAGAAAAGTTATGATGAACTTCTTGTCTCCATTGCGAGGTAGCCCCAGTGGACCTTTCCTTGGTAGGGTAAATGTGAATGCGTTATGAACATTATATGGTACCCTTTGTTATGAACCGTAAGTGTAAGCTACTCTATGAGAATGAAGGCTAGCACCAAGTGAGTATGGTAAGGGAAGTAGTTCTAGTTAAAGAATGAGACTAGATTACAAAGCATGCCCTTCATATTCCTTAACCATGTGCCTACTGATATGCTCAAACGTACTTCTAAAATAAGAAGTAAAGCGGTCGTATCAAGTAAAAAACCCAATGAATGAGGTTAGGATCATTCCCACGAGGAAAATAGTTCACACTTAACTTCAATCTATTATTACTATTATTTAGTCAATTATTTCCTTAGAAAACAAAGACAATAAAAGGAAGGGTTTTTTTTTAAAAGAATGAAAATAATTAGCTAAATTAAAGTAGACAACTAGCTGATTCAAATGTTAGAGTTTAATAAATTAACAAAAGTAACTAGGATTTAAGTGTTCCCCTCAGGTTACCAATTTGATAATTCTAACTATAACAATTCTTTCCTAGTATCTTGCATGCAAAGTGATAAGTTATGTATTTCTAAATCCTTGGTCCGACATCTAGAATATTTCACTCTGCACCTTGGTCCGGCTACGTGTGTTGCTATATTAACCCTTACCTTTACTTCATATTAAGCATTGTATTCGATATTTAACTAATTTATTACCTCGTACCAATCAATACTGGCCTATTAGATAGAATACACTTAATCTATGTTGATAATTCTTTTCCTATTATCTACCTTCTTGGTCCGGCAAGTAACATTAAGGCGAGTTCTAACGTTGGCCATCCATTAAAAAGACTTCTAAATGAAAAAATTATCAATACATGCAAGACACCATTCAAGAATTGTTATTTTAGTTAGATTTTATCTTATTATTCACCCATGGTTCCCACAACCCTAGTTATGGAGTTTAGTTACCCATCCATAGTCATAATCACAATATTCATATATATAATATAAGAATTCATGCACTTAATTCAATGAGAAAGAATAAAAACCTGAAATTTACTTGATTAATCGACAAAATCACGAACAATCAACTCCATAGAAAAGTGTAACAATCGAAAGTGTAATAGTAAAAATAATCTCCTAACAAAGAATCTAACATGAAAGTGTCTAATGAACAATAGTCTAACAACCAAAGAGTCTACCCCCCAAGAGATGTTTTTCGAACTATTTATAAAAAACAAAAACCTAATCAAAGAAGGACTCTATTTGCTGAAAATCTGTCAAAACGCGGCTGGGTCGACGGATCTCGCGACAGGTCATCGTGGTTACGACGGGCCGTCATGGAATCCGTCGTCCCATACTTTGCTAATTCTTCTGCTGCTCTTTTAATTACCCTCGACGAAAGGTATGAAGGATCTTCAAAGGCACAACGGTCCATCATGGATACTGGGACTACTTGTCTGATCATCACGACAAACCAGCAGGACGGACCGTCATGGATATGACAGTCCGTCATGCACTTCGTAACCCCACACTTGGTCAGACTTCCCTTTTTCCTTCAGCGGCTTCACCACAACGCCACCTACAGACTGTCACAGGCACGACGGACCGTCACAAGCTCCGTAGGTAATAAATTTTCTGCATTTCTTGCTCAAAAACTTTCGCGTTCAACCATTTGACAGATTTGCTGCAAATAAAGGGAAACTTACATAAAAATCATTACAAAAAGGATTTTTGACACACACTAAACTTAAGCCAAAACCATTAAAAATACCGTCAAACCACGGTATATCAACACCCTCAACTTAAATTCGTTGTTTGTCCTCAAGTGACGCACTAGGACTCTATACAAAAATCTTTGTACAATAGTATCCGTGTTTTAGCTTTTTCAATCATTTGGCTATCAATCCCGATCAGTCTCATCATATTTTTGCATGTTATAACTATTAGGCTTGAATTATGTTGAATCATACCATGACAGAGACTCACCACGCACTAACAACTATCCTCTTCAGTTTCTCACCGAGGTACTAATATTTCCGGTATTGCAACTAGTGTCCTCACTTCAAAACAACATCCTCATTTTTTACACAATGATTTCAGTTTGATTAAAAGGATTACTTTTCTACACTCACTCTCAGAACAAATCCAAAACTCATTCATACATATTGCCATAAGCTTGCCCTTATTTTCACTACTTTAAGTTCGCTATACAACTTTTAGGATCACGATAGGACTTTCTTATCTTGTAACATAGGCTCAGTGTCAGATAGGATATATTTAGGTATACTTTAGTGACTTTTTGCCCTCCTTGACATATTGGCTAAACATACCTCTTTTCATCATTTTATTTTGCCCAATTTCTCAAAAATTTTCACCTTGCTATTTTCCCCTCTTTCTTCATTTGTGTGTGTGACTCTCTTCTTTTCTTGCTTGTATTTTTTTTAGTTATTGTTTCACTTTTCTTTCAACTGATTCATGAGTCACTTTACTTTTGTTCTTTCTCTCTCTTTGTTCTTTCAACCCCACTTTCAAGAGCATTCCTCATAATAGCCACCCTCAACTCATGGCTTTGCCATGAGTCAAAGTACACAATACCCAAAGTTTTGTCAAGTCCATAAAAAAGTTTTTTACTGCATTAGCCACCCTCAACTTATGCTTTTGGCATAAGATGAGGTGCACATGTCCATGGAGGGACCACAGACAACACATTATTCCCAGAAAAGATCAGTTGAGGTGAAAAAGAAAGGTCCAGTTTAAGCTCAAATAATTTGGATCAAAGAAGGATTGGTTTCATTTGATTTTCTTTATTTTGGATTTAAATGGGCTATATTGAACAAGGTCCTATGATCCTTTCATAATTTTCTATTACAACTTAGTTTTAGCAGGACTAACCAAACAAGTTATAACTCAGTACAAATAGTGGACTATTCAAATCTTTCTCACACTCTCTTGACATCTCATTACTCCACCAGATTATCAGACACCTAGTTCGAATTTTAGACTAGGGTCATGCAGTGGTGTATATCTATCTCATGATTAGATCCACAAATTTATCAATTACTATGGCTAGTCATGCATCCTTTCATTTCATCAGGATATCATTTTAGCCATCATGCTTCAGATTTAAACTATGTACACAAGATATAGACATGCCGGTTCACTAATAAAAATAATCAGTCTCTTGGGGAAAAAGAACACAGGCAAGAAAACTTCAAAAGAGGATAGTGAATTGGGCTACTCAGACTTCACCCTAGCACTCACTTTCCATTTACCCAACCCCCAAAAAAAAGACATCCAATTGTCCCCAATGCATAAAAAATTGAAGTACGAGAGTGGTAGGTAAAGAAAACCTGGGGCGCAAAGCGCCGATGATTAGCAAGTTGGTGGGTCCGGTTCCGCAGAACCCACTATCTGTGTATTATGGACACCCTCAGTAGTTTCCTCATCAGCAACAACACTATCAGCAGTACCTACCGCTATCGCCACATCTCTGGAGCTAGATGCCCCAGCAGCTGACTGTACAACCCTTATCCGACTCGCCTCCTCATCACCAAGAGACGCTTTCCTTGCAGCCTCAATCTCACGACGCTTCTACTTCCGTGCTCTATCCTCATTCTCATGTAGACCCTTGGCATGCTCTCGAGGTGGAGGTGGTTGAATCTTAAAAGTCGCGAATAAGGCCTCCATCACTGTTTCCTCAGCAGGATCTTCAGAATGGGCCTTAGACACAGGCACCCTAGCCTCTACGATCATATCAATGTCTGCTCGAAGGCTCTCGACCGAAGCTTGAAGGGTCGAGACATCAACCTGAGGGGCTGGCCGGTCTAGCACCCGCAACTCAAAATCGTCCAGCGCTGATGAACCTCAGCAATCTTGCGCTCTGTGTGCTGGACCATTCTCAGCTCCAAGCGCTCTTATGCCTCAGCAATAGACCTCTACATCCAAGGCTGGATGTGATGTAGAAGTGTAGCCATATGTGTCTCTAGTTTCTGGACCCTAGCAAGCGGGACCAGAGCAGGGAAAGGGGCTGAGCGAGAGGAGCTCGGGGCAGTGCTACTACCCGGGATAGACTCGACAAGGGTAGTGTCAGTGGTTTCAGAAGCAGCCCGCGTAGCTGTGCGAGCCTGTGCTACCCTATCAGCTAGATTGTCACCATGTGGAGGAACCTCTGGACGGGGCCCTCTGCGTGGAGTCAACTCATTGGCCTCATCCCTGATTAGGCCGATATCAATAGTGCCCAGCGGATTCTTGAGCTCATCATTGTGCTACATGGGCACACCTCTTGACCTGCATAAAGAAAATATCATGCACGGAAAAGGGCAAGTAGTTGTGACCTTAAAATTTCTCTCGTGCATGACCGCCTGTAGAAGCCAAGCAAAGTCCACCTAAAACCCGGCTATGATTGCCTCCATCAGAACTGCACGATCCCATGTGACTATATTATCAGCAGTCATGGGGGAAAGGCAGTGGAGGACGATCAACCATAAGAACTTAGCCGTGAAGTTCAAGTTATCCTTCTTGATGTCTCCCTTGGCTCGGTTACCCAGTTGGCTCCCTCTCCATCAACAAATAAGTGCAGGGCCATCACCTCTTGGTGGTGTCTCTCAGCGATGGCTCACGCAAAAATTGGCCATCTTTGACAATTTGCCACTGGTAGTCGAACTTGGCGGTGAGAGGGGTCTGGTTGGCATCAACATCCTCGCCGTTTAGACACCGGTGGATGGCAGGCAGGGAGATATCAACCTGAATGCCAAGTAATCGGACATGCTCACGTGGGGTCTATTTGGCGGGGGCATCCTGCCTATAAATCTGTGATTAGAGAGTATCCACGTAAGAGGCGTAGAACTCTCGGACCAACTCTTCACTATAACGGCCCAAAGAACGCGCTGTCCAATCAAGTCGGTGTCTGGTGAAGAGATTGTGGATCTCTGGCATGGTAGGGAGACTTCCCGTAAGGACCTGCCTCTCCAATGTACAGGTCTATGTCATTAATCCTTTATCATTCAGAAACTTTGCGTCTGAATAAACTTGATACGGCACGTCGACACACCACCAGTTGAACTGGTCAGCAACCAGGGTGAGAGCACGAGTTGGTGAGCTGGGAGTGGATTTAGAACTGTCAGCCTCATCAGACGAGGCAGACTATGCAGCTGTGGCGGGTGCAGGGACTTCAGCAGACCCGAAGGCTTCCTCCAACCATGAAACTCCTAAGGAGCCAGACGATCCTTCATCATGAGTAGATGACCCAAAAGGTGTGGCGGACAGTGTGTGCTCCTCATCAAACTGAGAGGCAGTGACTACGCCGAACGCAACCTTTTCTAGCGTAGCTCTAGAAGCATGTGCAGCTCGAGATGGAATGGCAGTGCCTCGGGGAACGTACTCGGGGTCACACTCATCATCAGAGCCAATGACCAGGTGGGCAGACGGGGCGATAGACTTTGAACGCCCACGTGTGTAAACTCGATCTTGTTTTGGTGCCATAATAGATAGTACCTATAAAGAATCAATATTAGTACGAGAAGGAGCAAACACGACGAGCAGAAACAAAACAAAATAAATATAAGAGCTAAGTTGTAATGACTTTTCTATTGTAACTGTGAAACACGAGGAACAGGTGATGGTTTGTCGTGAGTACGACGGACCGTCATAGGGTCCGTCATGTCTTACATCAACTATGTTGATATGGAGACCCATGAAGGAAAGTCTCCGACAATTATGACGGATAAGAAAGACGGACAGTCGTGATGATGACGCTAAGTCGTGGGACACTTAGAATAGTATGGGGACCCTTAGGAGAGAGGTCTCTGACCATCTTGACGGTTATGTAGGACAGACCGTCAAGGCTATGACGGTCCGTTGTAGATGTCCGTAAGAGGACACTTGGAAAAAGTTGGAGACGCTTAGGAACAGGGTCTGTGACAACTAGAACGATTATGCAGTACGGACCGTCGAGTGTATGACGGTCCATCATAGATATCTGTAAGAGGACCCTTGGAAAAAGATGGAGACCCTTAGGAACAAGGTCTCTTACAACTAGAACGGTTGTGGAGGAGGGACCGTCGAGGGAATTACGGTCTGTCGTATATGTCCGTAAGAGGACACTTGGAAAAAGTGAGAGACATTTAGGAATAGGGTCTCCGACAACCAGAACGGTTGTGCGAGACGGACCTTCGTGGTTACAACGTTTCATCGCATGTGTCCGTTGGTGGAAACTTGGACAGTGGGGTGTTGGAGATGTTGGAACGGACCCTTTGACGGTCCTTCGTGGGTACGACGGTCTGTCATCGGGGTCTCATTCTGTCATTCAGTGATAGGACTGAGGATGCCACATTCATCCGTTGTGACTCACATCGAATACTCAGTTTTAACCTATACGTTTCTACCCAAATACCTAGTAAATTAGCAATGCTAAAGCACCTATTTCTAATGTTTTAACAAAGCAATTTAAGGATTCTCAACATAGGTTAGAAAAAATTGGATCAAAGAATGAAGACCCATCAATAAGAACTAGGCTAATACTAATTGAAAAACAAAAATGCAATGTCAATGGGTAGAAATCAGAGACACATACCTGAGAACAGGCGAAAGACAAGCAAGTGAGGAACTTGGTTAGAAAGAACAGAACCACAGCAGCAGACTCCTACTAGTAGAGAGTGCATTTTAGGAATTGGGGAATTTGGGGAAATGATCGGTTGAAAGAGAGGTAGGAAGTGGGAATTTTAAAAGAGATGGAATGGGAGAAAGAGGGAAATAAACATTTCAAATGAAGGGGTGGGGTTTTTATAGGTTGAAATTTTTTAAAAGTTCCCTGCCGGGTCGGGTACACTCATTAATGACGCGAGGAGTCCCCGACGCCGGTCCATCGCAATTGCGACAGTCCGCATTGGTTCCGTTGCGTGTGCCCTAGTTTTGAAAATAACTGAAAGACGTACCTGGCAAGATGGAATTATGCGACGGTCCATCGCATTCGTGAAGGGCCGTTTATGGCTCTGTAGTGACTACTATATAGTGATTTTCTACAGAATTTCCTGGTGATGTGCCTCTCAACAAGCACCTAATTTAACGTCGCGGCACGACTGAGGACACTTGATTACTCAGCCTTCATTAAGATGGTATGCCTCGATCACTTCATTTGCCGATTTACTCTGCCCAAAATAGAGTTTTATTCGTTCTCCATTCACCTTAAACCACACTCCCTCCTTGGTTTCTAACTGAACTTCTCCATGAGGGAATAATTAGGTAATCAAGTAAGGGCCAGTCCATTTGGACTTGAGCTTCCTCGGAAGACAACCCAACCTAGAACTATCTAATAACACAAAATTCCCAACCA
The DNA here is from genome assembly GCA_027704805.1 of Solanum corneliomulleri. NCBI lineage: Eukaryota > Viridiplantae > Streptophyta > Magnoliopsida > Solanales > Solanaceae > Solanum > Solanum corneliomulleri. Next base: position 31,599 of record JAKWIY010000200.1, read on the forward strand.
TAAACTCTCGTTTTTCACTTTTTAGGTCATAATCCTTCTTCATCTTTTCTTTGTAGGATATTGCATATACCGATTGGAGGTCACTACTTCCTCATGGACCTACAAATGTTGAAGGTCGCTTCTTTATTGTTCAACCAAAATTTCATCTTCCCTCTTTCCATATCAACTAAGGCTCTACCCGTAGCAAGGAATGGCCTCCCAAGAATAATAGGCACTTCAAAATCAACTTCACAATCGAAAATAATAAAATGTGCCGGAAATATGAATGATTCCACTTTTACTAGCACATCGTGGAGTATCCATGTATGCCTTTTCACCGTTCGATCGGCCATCAATAGTCGCATCGCAGTGGGCTTTGGGTCACCCAAACCCAACTTCTTCTTAATCGAGAGGGGTATGAGATTTATGCTTTCCCCCAGATCACATGATGCTTTCGCAAAATGTAATGACCCGACTGTACAAGGAATAGTGAACAACACTTGAAGCAATAGCACTATATTGCTGCATTCTATCATTTTCCTCGAAAGTGACCAATCTTTTTTTGTAACTAGATCTTTCATAAACTTGATATAACTTGGAATTTGTTCTAGATCTTCAACCAAAGGGACATTTATAAAAAAGTTGCTTTAACATTGTTATAAAACGTCGATATTTACCATCCTCGGTCTTTTTCAATAATCTCTAAGGAAGGGGGGGTCTAGGCATGGTAATTACCTTTGTAGGCACTTCATCATCTTTTCCAGTGTTATCTTCTACTTCACAATTAACCTCTACCACATTATCATTATCTTTTGTCACTTTTTTTCATTAGATGGCATAGGTGGGCCAATGGTTTGCTTACCACCGTGAGTAATGATGGCTATACAATGTCCATCATTTTTTGGATATTGGACAGTGTTTCTAGGAAGATTTCCCGATTGCCCTGTGTTCACAGACGTGGATAATTGGGCCATTTGCAACTCAATCTGCTTAATCGATATTGCATGTGTGTCGACTTTACGCCCAATACCCGCTAAATCACTCCTTAACTCTTTAATGTTCTCATATTTAGCATCAAACCTCCTCCTCATTTTTTGCAACATATCTTCAACTCGCGCCATACTATCTCCACCATCCCTATGAGTAACTTCACGATTTTGAGGAGGGACATAGGGACCATTCCTATCATTTCTATTATTGTAGTTACCCATGTTGAATCTTTTATCGCGGTTGTAGTTTCCATCTCGGACATAATGACCCTCACGGTTATAGTTACCATAGATATGACCTTAGTTTCCTTGACCTTGGCGCCAATTCTCCTAATTTGAGCCTTGGACACTCGGTTGGTAACCCCCCATCTGTTCATTCACCGCATAGGAATTCTCCGCATAATAACACTCATCATTTGGTGGTTGTGGTTTAGACAATTAGTTAATAACATTTATCTTTTCTGCACCCCTGGTGATATGTTTTAATACCAACCCAAGCTTAGTTCTTATCTGAGCCATCTCTTCACGAATCTCATCTATGGCTGGGTTGTGAATGGATTGCACTGCGAAGGTATTTCTCCCAGTATCTAACTTCCTAGTACTCCAAGCTTTATTTTTTCGGGAGATCTTCTCTAACTTTTCAACAATCTCAACATAAGGACACTTTCCATAAGAACCATCCGCAATAGTATCCAACACCTCTTTATTATTATCATCCTGTTCCCGATAGAAGTATTCCTTCAGTGACTCATCATCTATGCAGTGATTGGGGACGCTTCTAAAAAATGAGGTTAATCTATCCCAAGAACTACAAACTTACTCTCCTTGTAGTTCCACAAAGTTGTTCACTCTGTCTTTGTGGTTTAGTTTCTTGGAGACCGGATGGTAGCGTTCTAAGAAAACATCTCTTAGTTGGTTCCCAGTGAAAATTGAGTTATAAGGGAGCTCAGTGAAGCAAATAGCAGCCTCTCCCGTCAGTGAGAGAGGAAAGACTCTTAGCCCTATCACATCCAAATCCAAATCAGGCCTCCCTACACAACTTTTACACACTGCCCTTACCTTAGCTATATGGCATGGGTCCTCAGAAGGTAGCCCTGAAAACAAACCTCTGGCAGTGAGCATTAGCATCAGGCTACTAGTTACCATAAAGGTGTGGAATGATGGTAGAGGGGGAAATACAAGTGGCCCATCGGAGTCTGCTATATTGTCATAGCCTCTGTAGTATTCTTGAGGACGTGGAGCGTTATTTTGTCCCCTCTATTGGTTTTCACCATGAGCATCGGGTAATAACAGAACATGAACATCAACCGGAGCTGGGATGTTCTGGTTTGGATCATCATCATTAATACCCAAGTTTCGATTCATGTTGCGTAGTGTACACTCTGATTCGTGATCATAGGGAAACAAGGGTTCTCTTCCTTCGTGTATTTGGCATACAAGGAAGATAGTTTTGCAAGAATAAAAAACAATAAACAAAGTAAAATTAAGAAAATATTGACTAAATTTTAGTAATAAGTATAAGTTAATCTAAAAGCTACTTTCCCCGGCAGCGGCACCAAAATTTAATACGCTCAAGCTTACTTCTCAAATAAGAAGTAAAGAAGTCTTATCAAGTAAAGAACCTAATGAATGAGGTAAGGATCGTTCCCACGAGGAAAATAGTTTAGACTTAACTTCAATCTATTATTACTATTTTTAGTAAATTATTTCCTTAGAAAACAAAGACAATAAAAAGGGGATTTTATTTCTAAATGAATGAAAATAATTAGCTAACTTGTAGTAGACAACTAGCAGATTCAAATGTTGGAGTTTAATCAATTAATAAAAGTAACTAGGGTTTAAGTGTTCCCCGCAGGAACCTAATTTGATAATTCTAACTATAACAATTCTTTCCTAGTATCTTGCATGCAAAGTAATAAGTTATGTATTTCTAAATCCTTGGTCCAGCGTCTAGAAAATTTCACTCCGCACCTTGGTCTGGCTACGTGTGTTGCTATACTAACACTTACATTTACCTCATATTAAGCATTGTATTCGATATTTGACTAAGTTATTACCTCGTACCAATCAATACTAGCCTATTATATAATACACACTAAATCTATGTTGATAATTCTTTTCCTATTATCTACCTCCTTGGTCTGGCAAGTAGCATTAAGGCGAGTTCTAACATTGGCCATCTGTTAAAAGAGTTCTAAATGAAAAAATTATCAATACATGCAAGACACTATTCTAGAATTGTTATTTTAGTTAGATTTTATCTTTTTATTCACCCATGGTTCCCACAACCCTAGTTATGGAGTTTAGTTACCTATAGTCATAATCGCAATATTCATATATATAATATAAGAATTCATGGAATAAAATCGAGAGGTTTACTTGATTAATCGACAAAATCACCAACAATCAACTCCACCAAAGAGTGTAACAATCCAAAGTTAATAATCAAAATAATCTCCTAACAAATAATCTAACATGAAAGTGTCTACTGAACAAGAGTATAACAACCAAAGTGTCTAACCCCCAAGAGAGATTTTTCGAACTATTTATAAAAAACAAAAACCTAATCAAAGAAGGACTCTATTTGCTGAAAATCTGTCAAAATGCGACTGGATCGATGGACCTCGCGATGGGTCGTCGTGGTCACGATGGGCTGTCATGGACTCCGTCATCCCATACTTTGCTAATTCTTCTACTAATCTCTTCATTACCCTCGATGGCAGGTATAACAGATCGTCACAGGCACAACAGTCCGTCGAGGGTCTCCGCTCCGTAACACTTAAGCTCTTGGATTTGGGTACTGGACTACTTCTCTGATCATCACGACGAACCAGCAGGACGAACCTTCATGTATACGACGGTCCGTCATGCACTTTGTAACACCAAACTTGGTCAGACTTCCCCATCTTCCTTCAGCATCTTCACCATGACGCCACCTACGGACCGTCACAGGCACGACGAACCGTCATATGCTCCGTAGGTGGTACTTTTCTGTATTTCTTGCTAAAAAACTTCTGCGTTCAACTTTAGACAGATTTCCAGCAAATAAAGGGAAACTTACATAAAAATCAATACAAAAAAGCTTTTGGACACACTCTAAACTTAAGGAAAAATCATTAAAAATACCGTAAACCACGGTATATCACCTACATGGGATGTGTCCAAGTTGTACCATTTGCAAGTAGAACACCCTCATAGGAGTAGGTCAGAACTTCGGATTCCATGCTTAGCTATCATGTTCTATGTCAGTTTATTGCCCATTCTTATCATATGATATACCTACTAGCATTATAGAAGTTCTATAAAGTTTACGTGGTGGTATGGGACACTTTATTGACATTGCACAGTAGGCTTTGAAGGTGTTAGTTGGAGTTCCTAGGTCTTGTCCAAGACTATTACTTGAATGTAGATTATGTTATGAATGTCTCCTAATGAACTAATTAATGCAATGGCTTAAGTAAGAAAGTATGTTAAATGAATAAGTACCTAACTAGAGTAGTTAAGGGTTGTCTAGTTAAAGTGTGAAGGGGGAATATGAATGGTCACTTCGTATCTTACGTAGATAAGTCTTAAGAATGACTCTACTTAGGGAAGATGTTGATTCTGTGGACATGATCTAACCCTTAGGTAGTCTTAAGGATTATTTAGGTAGTATTGAAGAGGTCAATCATGGACGTTATCTTCTCGATTTACTTAAGTAAGTCTTTTGATAGCCTTGGTAAGGAAAATGTCATATTACCTATGTGTTGATGTATCAAGTGAGAATGATTCTATCCTTGGTAGTCTATATGATTTCTTAAGTGTGAGTTAAGGGATTGTATGGGCAGTTTCTTCACAACTCACTCAAGTGAGATTTAGAATCACCTTTGGTAGAGGAAATATCATGTTCAAATGCTTCATGTCTTTGTAAGTCTGTATGTGTCTTATCATAAGTAGTCTCGAGGGTTGTTTAGGTATGCTTAGGGAGGTTGTGTGGGTGGTCTCTCTTTGTGCCACTTAGTGAGTCTTAGGATAACTTTTAGTGACAAAACTACATTCTACAAAATGTAAAAAGGGAAGATCAAACATTTCACTGTTACAGTGAAGCAATTCACTGTACAGTGAATATAGGTTACTGTAATATTGCCTCAAAAATATGATATATTGTTTAAAGTGGTTCCTTATGTGTTTCTAAGTTGATAAATGATGTTTTTATGATTATCATATGATTTTAAAAAATGAAAAGATACATATTTCTAATAAATGTCCATTTTTCATGATTTTTATTCATAATGCCATACTTAGTACATGTGATGGTACTACTTCCATGCTATTATCTATGAGCATTTGGTAAGCAATCCTTGGATCGTAGCATCATTCAAGTGAAGTGGATGTATGTCTTTAATTGACTCGAAGTCATATATAGATGTATTTTATATTTTTTATTGAAGTATTGTAATAGATTAAGAATTTTTATATTAGTATGATATGGGCCATGTCCCAAACGTATTCTCGTGTCTTAAGTTTTCTGAGATTGAGATTAGTATTTCCTATAATTTTATATGAAAGATATTTTAAAGACTATGAAATATTTTTTGAAAAGTTTTAATTCCGCATTGCTTTTCATTATGCATATGCGATGAATGATATGTAAGGGCCTCTACAAGACGTTCAAGAGGTCAAGTACGCCGGTTGCAATCCGAGATTGACCCTAGCTTTTAGGGTGTGGTTTCGATATGTGACAATGCTAACGGAAAGATTTGGCAAGAAAGTTAGATGATGCATTGTAGGCATACCAGAGCTTTTTAAACACCTATTGATATGTCTCCATATCTACTGGTATTTTGTAAAGCATGTCACTTTCCTGTTGAACTGGAACGCAGAGCACTCTCGACATTGAAGAAGTAGAACCTCAATTTGAATGAAACAACAAATTTAAGGCTAGATCAAATTAATGAAATGGATGAGTTTCGTTTGAGAGCCTATGAGAGGTTTGCAATGTGTAAGGAGAGGATGAAGCGATACCATAATAAGCACATTGAGAAAGGAAGTTTTTCTCCTTGAGACTTGGTGTTGTTGTTGAATTCCAGATTGTGTTTATTTCCAAGAAAACTGAGATCTAAATGGTCTGGACCTTTTACGGTCACCCAAGTATTTCAATATGGAGAGGTTGAATTGGAAAATTACAAAAGGGAGAGGTTTAAAGCTAATAGACAAGGAATCAAGGAATATCTAGGTGACCAAGAAAAAACCAAGATAGTGGAAGAATGCATGCTTGATGAAGTCTAAGTAATCAAGGACCTAGCGTTACGCCGCGACGTTAAATTGTGCGCTGTTTGGGAGGCAACCCAAGATTTCTTAATTTTCGTGTTTTTGCATTTCTTTTTGTGTTTTTTAGGGTGCAGAGTTAATAAGTGCTGACTGTGTAGGAAGACTAAGTAAGAAAGTGCCGAAGAACTGGTGCAATCTGCGTCTGATGGGAAACTCACGAACTATGTAACTTCCACGAGCAATTTCACGGTCCATCTAAGTGAAGATCAAACAAGGAAGCTAATGGAAAATAACAAAAAAAAAATTCACGGGAGGGTTTAAGGTTCTAGTAATGTATACGAACCCTTTTTACCTACGTGAATTTTTGGTGAAACTAAACGAGTCAAAATACTTTCTAGGGGCAGCCTCACGGGTTGTGAACCTCTTTACGGGGGACTTTATGGTTCATCATGTGTCCTAGGTAAGTCTCATCTCTGAAGTTATTTCTACGGGAAGGTGGACAAGTCCTTATTCCTTTTATGGGCTATTCCACGGTCTATTGTTCACACATATAATTCATTAAATATGACCCGACCCGCCTCGCGGTTAGACCCGTACAGAATACACAATGTATTTAGGACGACAAATCGTGCCATTTCAAAAAAATTTCTTTTTTTGTTTCTTCTTCTTTCTTGCATCTCTTCTGTAACACTTTTTCCCAAACATCCCACCCATAATAAACTAAGTGTTAGTCGTGTGAATCAATTACTTTGATCAAAACATTTCTACGCGTACAATTCAAGATCCCTCCAAGTAAGTACAATATTGTATGTTAATTCTTTTATTTTTTGTCTGTTAATTTTCTCAAAAGATCGTTCTTCTTGGTTGAATATGGTATTCATGGGGGGCTTTGTTGAATTTATGCGTAACTATTTGGGGTTAAAGCATGTTACTTAGTCGTTTAGGGGTAAGGTAATTTGGCTCAATGAAATGTTGTTTTTATGTGGATACTTCGTTAACATTGGTTTTACTCTTAAACATGGGAATCTGAGTAATTTGAGTAGGAATGAATAACTAAATAGCTTAACTTAAGTAATGGTGAGCCATGCTAAACTTCACGGCCCGTAGAAATTATCATTTACCGTGAACCTTGCCGTGGACCACACATATGACATAGTGTGGGTGAATCGAGTTCACAAACAATATCACAGCCCGTGGTTTTCTCCACGGATTGTGACCTTTCCCATGAACATCCCTTGAGGAAATTATGAAGTTGGTCATTTCTTCTTTGATTCTTTACCACAGTTCACGGAGGACTTCACCATTCGCGGTCCACTCCATGATCCGTGAAGGGAGCCGTGAAGTTTACTTGAAAAAATCATGAAGTTGGTCACTTTTGCTTTGATACTGCCCAGATTTCAGGGAGGACTTAACTGTTGTGTTCCACTCCATGGTCCGTGAAGGTAGCCATGAACGTTACTTTATGAGTTTTTTTTTCAATTTTATTATTCTCTTACCAGTTTTTCTTACTATAATTTATTGATTCCGTAAGCCTTAACGATGATAGATTGGTGAAATATTTCTGAAAGCAAGGCATCACAATTATGTTAAACATAGGGGATGTCTGAGTACCTGATAGTGTGTCAATAATTTGCACTCATGCAAACGCTGGTCATGTCTACAGGTACTATGCCACGCCGACCAAGAATGAAGAATGCCAATAGGCCTGCCCCCATACAACTTCCTAATTTGAAGGACATGCCACATCTGAAGCTAGTGGGTCGGAGGTTCACTTAGTGTCACTCCAACAAACCATTCACCTCGGGACACTAGGTCACAAGTCCAACGATGCCTGCTAGCAGTCAATCTCACTCTGTAACACGTAGCAATAACGAGGACAATTCTGGGGGCAGTATTGAAGATGAAAACAATTTTCATGAGAACTCTCACACCTCCTCGCCGAAAAACCCATACAAAACAGGAAATAACAGCTCAAAAAGATGATCATTTGAGAGATCGATGAGATACTCATAGATGAAGAGACCATGGTACGATATGTGTATGCTATGGAATCTCATCTAGATCACTGGGACAATCTCATTGCATGCTACCGTACTATGTGGACTGTGGACCAGACCAAAGAATTATTCTATAGAGGAATTGTGACCAAGACTGGCAGCTTTAAGAAACGTGCTATTTTACCTAAATTTAGAGTGGTGAGTAGTGACATCAAAGCATTTTCGGATATTTACCAGACATTTCAATTTCATAGGTCTGAATGGATGCACCGTGTTATTGCTATAGTCACCTGATAAAGGAGTTTTATACATTATATGGAGCCAAGATGATGAACCTTGCTTCTCCCAGCGAAACCACAAAACATGGGCAGAAAGATTTTGTTGCTACACTGGATCCCCTTGACTCGGTCATTTTTAGGGACAAGTCCATTGACATTTCGTAAAGCTCTATCAACCGAATATTACATGGAATAGACTACATGACTCCACTATCAGTGTGACTTTTAGAAGGGAAGCACCATGAAGTTATCAATACAACCAACATGGAAGTTAATGATTCTCAAAAAAGGGTGTTGCGGTGGATCGCCAAGCAGATTGACATACATGGGAAACATGCAAGGTTGGTAACTACTATTCGAATAACTATTTGTAAAGCTACATAGAACTTCCCAACTAAAGAATGGTGGGTATTGTCCGTGCATATATTCCACCAACCACAAATGAGAACACACTTGTAGAGTGCTTAAAGAGTAGTTACCCAGTGAATACAGTAAGGATCATAGCTACTGAAATGCGAGACAGTTCTCTAAATGAGAGATCAACATTTCCTTTCCCTTGTCTGATAGGGAAGTTATGTCACCAAGCAGAGATTCCTCCCAACCGCTTGAATGATCGATGTCATGAGGCATCTAGAATCATTCAGGTGTCAAAGATAATAAATTTGGCAAACCACCTATTTGGTTCTAAATTTGCAGCAATAAGTCATATGCCTATCTCTTCGCAAGTTCAATTAGATTTTCCACAAACTGACAAAGTGCCCGATCAGGAGACTCCTCTCAAACTCCCACAGCAGAACCACAACCAACCTCTACCCCTCTGCTTTCAGGTACATTTGTGACTATCCCAATCGCTTTTCTTGAGAAATTTATTGCAGATTAACGCCAAACCAGGGATTACTATATGATACAGTCCCTCGGATCCCTCAAATGATTGAGACCAAAGTATACGCTGCCAAGTAAGACAACACTAGTCAGGTCCGGAATGAGTTGGAAGTACATAATGAGTGACTAGATGGCTCTGAGAATTTGGTGCAAGACTGATTCCCAGTTACCAGTCAGACAGAGACTAATGAGCGGAAGGCACAATTAGCTGACATGCGATCTCAAATTGCTAATTTAACCATGCAACCGCCTCTTCCTGCACTACCTTAGTCATTAATGCAGATGCTAAATTAGTCACCTCCAATACAATCACTTGATGAATTTTGGGTGGAAGAACTACAAGAAAAATCCAAAAAGAAAAGCATAAGACGTGTGACCTTGACCAGCAAACCTCATTTTGACCCATTGTTTGAGGCACAATAGAGCTCGTAGAGAATCCCATAGGTTGGAAAGAGTAAGAGCAGCTCGTGCAAAGGAGAGACGAGCACCTGCTCACACTGAAAAATACAACATCCATCCCTAAGGTGTCTAATGTAGTCACTGAACCACTCCATTCTGATCAACTACCTACTGACAAGGGTTCCAACGCTGATCCAGATACCGGCGCCTAGAGCACTATATGTATGACCCCTCCTCATCGCCCTTTATGTGTGGCATGTTATATCAACTTTGAGGGAAAAGCCATTTCTTGTGGGGAGGGGTGGTGGAGAAACCTTCCATAGTTGTACCAAATGGAGGTTGTCTCCCTTTTTTGAGTATTTTAGTATTTATCGTAGTAGGTGGAGATATGCAGCGGCTAGCTAAGAAACAAAATAAACAACCAATTCTGAACATGGTTTTGATTGTAAGGATCTTTATATGACATTTTACATACTAACTTCTTGAACATTGTTGAGTTTGAATGATTCATAAGCGAATTAGGAAACTGGATAATGCAATCATGTATAAGTGTGTGTGATTATCGATTGATGTCTATAGCTATGAGCAGAACTAGAATATGCCTGAGTAGTCTTTCTTGAAACCGAGGAGAGTTGGATAAGAAAGGACTAGTAGGCTATTTTTGTTTATAACCCTCTTAAAAAAGAACCAAATTTAAAATTTACCACTTGAACCCAGTTGAGCCTCAAAAAGTGTCACGACCGGAATCTAGACCTTAGACGAGACTGGCGTCGTTCACCTCTTAGAGGTTGTAGACAAGCCTATTTACGTCATTCTTACTTCGTCTAGGTTAATTTTAGCGGAAAATTTGAAACTTTTTGTTTCTTAACATACATACTAATCATTCTATTAGATTCATAATTGTTCACTATCAACCATCTAACATTAAGATCATCAAATTAAAGAAATAGTTTAATATATAATTGAATGTATACTTGAAAAAATGGCACCAATACAATCTTTGAACAAATGCGGAAAGAAATGCTAGTGGAACATACTCCGCTAGCTCAATCCTATAACTAAACTAGAATATAATGGCAAGCATCCTCGAAAGCATGAGGTCCTACCAAGTCCGGATGAATGCTCCACATTCAGATAGTTTCAGCATCAACCTGTAGCTCTAGCGTCCACCTGTGCCTGCACCTAAAATTGTAGAGTTGTATGGGATT